>JANSTX010056588.1:0-12650 GCA_027564355.1 Penthetria funebris
CAAAATTAACTGAAAATAAAAAGTCCTAGAAAAACACAGGTCCATGACCTAACGAAAGAAGAAGAAGAAGAAGATAATTAAGTTCGTAAATATATAACAAGAATGTGCTATGGTTTATTAGTATGGTAAAAATTCAATGTGCAAAGTCGAAAGATCAAAGTAAATTCTACATGCAATTGATTCGACTGATGATTTTCTCAATATCTGCGTCGTTGTCAATATTCTTAGAACAAATGGAAAAAATGAAATATTGAAATGTAGATCCTTCGCCTGACTACTGGTAATATAGAAGACCCGCAGGTAAATACAAAAATATTAATAAATGTTTACCGAGCAGCTGACATAGAATGAATATAATTTCTTAGAAAAATATAAGAAATTATAAAAACATCATCAAGTGTCAATAAACCATAGAATCTAACATACTATGAGTTATAATGACTCAAAATTGACAGAATTCAACTAGATTAAGGAAGAGATAAATACAATCACTAGAATGTAATGTAATGTATACTAGTAAATAAATGGATAAATATAAAACAATTATAATCAGCCAGGAATCACTTAAATAATTAAAGTGCAACTAATATTTTAATAACTGGTTAATTTAAGTGGAAAATTGTTACATTTTCCGGAAAATGTGAAATATAATTTATATACTATTATGTATATATATATATATATATATATATATATATAATCGTGAATTTACATTACCAACAATAGATTGCAATGGAAAAATGAATTGACCTACACGGTTTGACCCAGTTAAAAACAGCTTTAAATAACTTGAATAATATTCTATAACTGATATATGCAATGAATTTAGTTTACCGGATCTTTTATTATCATATTTTATATTTGCTTATTCATTCATATCTGAAACTATAATATGAATATTTAATGTGAAAAAAAAATCAGAAAAGTATTCGCACTAATGTGGCATATGATTACGATGACGTTCATTCACAAACGGAAACAGTGACCACGTAGACAAACCACAGATATAGATAATGATCAAGTTGTCCATAAGCTTTAAGTAATATATATACATAGTATAAATTAGATATTGAATATAGTACTTATATATTAAATATAGTATTTATCACAGTCTTGATCGTTTTATAATGTAAACAATATTGATGGGCAAGCTATGGGATCCCGTTCAAATTGATGAACATAATCCGTGGCATAGTATGTATATATATATAATCTTGCACTGTAAAAACCTTAGTAATGTTTCTAATGCATAAACAAAACATATATGCAGGTATTAATCTATACTCTTAACTCTGCTTGTCTGTGAATTTCGCTCTCAGTTATAGTGATAAGAGATTATGACTGAAAATCATAAATTGTGTACATAAATCGATTTTGCATAAAATTCAAGACAAATTGAATTAAATACAAAAAAAAATTGTGAGGAGCCATAGATACGTCTGTGTGAAACAAATATCTGACTATTATTTTCCAATTGGAGTATATCGAACCAAGGTCCTTTGAGTACATAAATCGATTTTACATAAAATTCAAGACAAATTAAATTAAATTCAAAAAAACAATTTCTGGACAAATACAAAAATAATATCAACAGTTTCTGAACTTAAATATTTAGTTAAATTCATATAGAAGTTATATGAGCAGAATAATCTTCAAATAATTTCTGTGGCTAAAATTATATAGAAACTGCATTTAAAGAAATTTCACCGGACAGGTGGTAAACCACAAATTGTTAACCAAGAAGACTTTCGAGAGAACCATAATTAAGTGATGATAGTATTTTAAGTTATATAAGTAGTATTTTCATTTAATTCAACTAACTTTTGTACTGTATAAATGTGATTACAACTAATTAAAAATTAATATCATAGATAATATTGAAAATTCTTTTCGTAAATTTTAAAAATTCAAATTTGCTGTTCATTGAAATTATGTAAAAGTAAACAATATCGCCTGAAACCTATAGAAACCTTTTCCGAATCAAATATAGTTATGACGTTTAAGAGTATATCTAAAGATTTTCAGTCACATACAACCAATTTTACAGACAATTCAAAACAAATTAAATTTCATTCATAGAATTTATGATCAGAGTCTTGAAAAACTTTTGGAATTATTTATCAGGAATTATAAGTAATTTATGTAAAAAATGAATTGTTTCTGATGCATTTGTTTTCATTAAATTCAATTAACTTTTGTATTAAAAATGTGATTGTTTTTAACATTTTTTTCAATTATTCAGACCACATTGTTGTATATTCTATTTTGTACAATTAATAAAAACTTTGTAAGTATAAAATGGAATAATATTACCCATCCAAGTGTCTGCACTAATATTCTCTTTACAGATGGAAATAAATTTGTATACACCATAATAGAACAATTACGCTTTATATTTGCATATCGTACAATTTAATAACGGAACACTTAGCTTTAGATTAAGTAAGCGAAAGAAATGCTTGATTAAAACTTTTTATGAATATTTAGAATCTTGAAAAAATGAAATAGTTTTTTTTAAAAAATTAATGCTATACTACTTAATCAATTCACTAAAAATATTCAAATTATTAACACAAAAAAAGTTACAAAAGATTTTACAAAAAAAAAAGAAAAATTAAATTAAAATTACGTAGTAATTTATCACAGTCTTTCACAGTCACCGCAGTAGTAGAATGCGTTCTAAATTTTATATTTGGCTTAGTATTTTTAGCAAAGTGTCTGATATTCCTAACTGGACTTTATAGGTTGTATTAGAAATTAGAGTTTAATACAAGTGTATACGAGAGTGTTCATAATTGTTATTGTTTCAGTGTATATTTTTAACTATTTTAAACAAAGTACTTGGAGTAATTAAAAAGTCAATTATATTCGGCTACTTTCCAAAAAATAATGTTAAATAATTCACAGGACCTAGACCGAAAGTCATATGTATGTAGTGTGCAATATTTTATTGGAAATTCATTACTTGATATCCATATACTCGCATCCTAGTGTAATTATATAAAATGTATAATTTTGTTTCTAACATAAATGAGGATCGACAGCAGAAAATCAGCACAACTTTTTAACAAAAAAAAAAAAGTTTATACCAATATTCATTGAATTCAGTAAAACAATTAACTGCCAATATTCATTTCACCAATAATATGTTTTAGATAGTACTAACACTATCACTAGAGATATAATGCCATAAATTGATGTCAATTAAGGATGATATACTATACTATATATGTACTAAAATCCTATCCAAAATGATACTATTTAGGTTTAATTCAAAACCATTTTTATTTATAGATACATACATGACATACTACATGAACATTTCCATCTAATAGCATTCCTTTTATAAAAACTTGATTTTATTTAATTGCTAGTCCCGATACTCATAAAATTTTAATATATTGTTTCAGACAGATGGTCTGCGTTTCGATTAATCATAGAAGTGAAATGAATTTCAATTCAAGTGCCGGTAATGCTTTCTGCTTTCGTGTGATGGTTTACCAGGAACGTAATTTGATTATACTAACTTAACATCCAACTCCACAAATCTAGACAGCTGTGTGTTTGAATATCGGTACTGCTGAACTAGTTAATTGCATAATTGCACGAGAAACGTCAACAAATGGCATCGGATCGGATGGAAATACGATGACGACTTTTGACTTAAGTAAACGAACCTGAAACGTCAGCAGAACAATGCGTGAACCGACATAACTAGCATAGGTGGTTCTAGAATTGAAGAGGTACAAACTTGAGCGAAATGGAAGGAAAACGTAGAACGCACTAGATTCTCTGGTGAAACTCTTTTGTTTTCCGGAAAACCGAGTCACATGGATCACAGTATTGGAATCGGTGTAGTGTATTGATAAGTGTACCTGCAAAGCGTAGTTCTGTCGACTGGAAGCCGATATCACAACAAAATTCAAGAGTGTTAAATGTGCAGCTTTTTATAGTCTTAACTTTCACACTGCCTTGTTGGAATTAACAGATCGGATATTGCCATATGCATGTGACGGCGTTACACAAAACTGGAACACAGTCGCAGACGCATTGAGACAAGTCGATGAGAATGTTCTGGATTTCATTATTATAGATTATGAAAGGAAGGAATGGATTACTGATGTTACTTTGAATATAATAATGAGGAGAAGAAACATCAAGAATGAGATTAACAACAGTAATGCGATGGACCAACCAACAGAAGACACAATATATTCAACTGGACAAAGAGGTTTGTAAAAGTGCACGTGGCATAGATGCACCTTTTTTTTTTTTAACTAACTAAGAAACAGAATAACAAAGTCTAAATAACAGATATAACATAAGAAAAACAAATATGAAGAAAGTATATAGCTTTTAATTAAGATCACATTATATTCACATTTTTTAATTGCGAAAAATACTTACTACAAATAAAAAAATAAAAATTAATTAACTATACTAATATTATCCTGACAGATCTAGTTTTATCAGATGCATAATGAAATATGTTGATAATTCAAATTTATAAGCATCTATCACATTTAATATGGTGTTAATATATTAATATTTTAATTACTTTCAAACATAATTTAGGCCCGGTATTCCATTAAGAAAAATGAATACTTTGACGTGTTGGTAGGCAGTATCACGTATAGAATATTTAGACAAAATATGTGACAGGTGTAGGGAACAATATGTTTAAAATGATGAACCTATAGACTCAATCTAGGATAATACTTCCATGCTTATACATAAATAACCGATTGAAGATCAAAGTGTTTGTATCAGTGTATCATTAAGTGTATGTGCACCTGTCGAAGGATGAGAAAATTACACAAATTTATACACAGTTCTATAATTTAAAATCATTTTTATTATTCGAAAGAATTATATAAAAAAAAACCCACAAACATATGTTTTCTCAGTTGAACCTTTCAAATTGATGTAAACATTAACATATACAAGAAGTCTGTTACAAGAATTTCATTTGCCTCATGCCCTATGGCATAAAAAATTTAGAAAATCATGGAATTAACAGGTAACTTATAAAAGGTACTCCATACATTCATATAATGCCATATATATAACATAAGAAATCATTACCTGATTTAATGACTCTGTCAAATATCTAAAAGATAATCCCCATTAATTTCGGGCTAAACACTTTACAGCCACAATGTAAGAATCAATTTAGAGACTCTTGCATATACAATAAAAATGCAAAATTTATAAACACAATTATGTAGCTCAAGAGCGCCACTATAAAAAAAAACGTACATAAATTGTATATTAAAACAAACATAAACAACGAGCCACGGACGTAAACAATAGTTTTTTGCTTATTTTTTTTTTCAAAAAAAACAGGTGTTGCTGATGTCGTGACTAAGAATTTTACGTTTCAGTTTCCTAAAGACCATACAATCTTCATATATGCCAGCATACATTTATTATATACTCGTATAATTAAATACTGTGTACGAGTATAAAAGTTGGAATATAAATAAGAAGTACATACCAACAATATGCAACAATAGCATGTTGTTGCCATACATCCTCAGAATAAACCATATGTCATATTTAGTTACTTTAAGATGACAAGCATAATTCCATTTGATGTTCTAAAGTAGTTATTCATGTTTTCGTTATTTGTAAACTATACATTAAAAATAAAGCACTCCAAATGTACCAATGGAGAATAGTGAGATGATTCTTCAACATCACAACATTTGTCTCGCATAAACCCAATACAATAATATCTTAATAATGAAGGATAATCTATTAGGTGGTTTAGATCAATTAATTATATCTACAAGTATAAGAATCAAAATCACATTAGAATTATATTACACACATATATTTTAGTTGGAAGTGTAACACAAGATTGTATTCACTGACAGTATGCAATTTTCAAAATTGATTGCACTTGGAAGTGTTCACAGGTTGCGCATAGTGGAACGGCCTCCATATGTGGAATATGGGAGTTACCCGAAAGTTCACGGCCAATCAAAGGTCATGCTGGAGGGTCTCTGTGTGGCAACAGTGATCATTCAAATCCAGAGTTCAATTTGATAACATAACGCTATTAAATAACAACAGACAGATTGCCGAACATGAGAGGCAATACCAATAGGTCACATCAGCCCACGACAGAAAAAAGTAAGAAATGGCTTCAAATGTCGCAAAGTCTGACGTTAGTTTAGCAGGCTGCCTCTTAGACAATAAATTAATACCGCTTCCTAGTAGCAGAGATTTAACCTAGGATAATAGATTGGATTTACACAACGACGACGAGAAAGAAAGGAAAAGGCAAAAATAGATACAATGATTATTTTTTCATATATACTGGCAAGGATACAAACCAACGGGCTCATTCGGATGTTGGTTTACAGTTGCATCATCGATCTAAGCAGAACATTCATAATATAAAATACCGAAGTGATAAATTACTTACAGTATCTTTCAAATTCAGTAATAATTTGATGCATATGCACAGGATGTAAATAAATCACGGGAAGAAACTGAGGTCAACAGTTAACTATATATATATATATATAACAAACAGAAGTTTTCATTACTCACAAATTTTGGATGTAAGAGCTCTTTATTCTGGTAATGTAGGTACAGAACATATGCTGATTCTCTGTAACATCAGAATAATTGCAAACTTAATAAAACCTAAGATTCCAGAATATGTTCAAAAAACAAATAATCAATCTATTATGGATCCAAGCACAAGA
Organism: Penthetria funebris; assembly: GCA_027564355.1. NCBI lineage: Eukaryota > Metazoa > Arthropoda > Insecta > Diptera > Pleciidae > Penthetria > Penthetria funebris. The sequence continues at coordinate 6,720 of JANSTX010056588.1, forward strand.
CAGCTATAAGGGAACAGATTACAACTTAAAATCCGGAACAAATCTACTGGAATTGGTTATAGAATGGGAAATCAACTGATCATAGTATCATTTGTTATGCGGACGATGCGTGTTCTCATTGCAGAAAATGAAGACGATTGCAACGTCTAATATTTGCATTTAAACAAAATTCTGAAAGGTTAAACATAATCAATATCTACCATGAAAACAAAATCAATTGTTATTGCCAAAGAGGCAATAAGATGCAAACTAGTTGTAGATACCAATTGAGCAAATTATGAGCTTCCGTTACTTCGGTGGTCGCTATCAAACCAACAAGGCTGCATCAATATCTGAATGCCTTCGTGACGTCATTTAGAGAAACAAGTTCATGTTACTAGAAAGGAAAGTACGAATTGATAAAACATGCGTAAGTCAACGTTTACACGATCAAACTTTTATCGAAATGAAACCGAATTGGATAAAAATCGGATGAAATTGGGTCGTGTAAACGGGTAATTTCATCCGATTTTGATCCAATTCGATAAAAGTAGGATCGTGTAAACGGGAACTAAGACCCATTTTAACATATGCATTAGAAACCCACAGTGATACGACCAGAACTAAACAACTTATGAGGACAAAAGAAATGAAAATCAAACAAAGAGATTGCGAGAAAGTTGGACACTGCCGCATCTTAAAAATAAATTATTAAAAAAACACAAGTCTATGACCTAATGAAAGAAGAAGAAGACACAATGTGGCGAGGCTCAGGCTAAGAGATTTATGCACCACTCTAAGTCTAAATTATTATGTGAAGATAATTGGTACGCTCATCTACTATTAATTTTATATTATGTAATTCAATAATTTGAAATCTTTTTATGCCCACAAAATGATACCTTTTGTGTGCCTTTTCCTTCACAAGTAATAAAGCACCATGCACAAGTTAGCAAAGAATTCGTTGTAGTCACAATTTATAAAATTTATTGTTAAACTGGCAAAATGTGAGACAAGAAGTCCAAGAAGTCTATTGCTAAATCTAGAGCCACAAATCAGTTATATGAATGTCTTGAGTCTGACAATCACAAAGTGATATTATATACAACAGACAAAGGCATACATGAACGTCAAATCTATATAAAAGATGAAAGCGAAAACGTTTTAATTGGTGATAGAGAAGTAAATATTAGTTTGATCCAAATGTCATACCATTTAATATTTTGAAATATATGGGTGATATTGGTTTTTAATAGTTAGCAAATTTATTAAAAAAAAAAGATCTTAAACGGAGACGCAAGTTATCTCTTCTCATTTCTCAAACAGAGAACCTTAAAATCTCGTTTGGCGCAAGCATTAAGATATCAAATTGTTCCTGAACTATATGTATTTGCTATCTATAATATGTACATAATTGTTAGCACTAGCATCCGAACAAATTATGAAACATCTAACTCATTCAATGTTAATATAATAATATATGGTATTTACATTATATTATTTACAAGATAATTTTATGGACTATGTTATTTGCAGATATCATAGTGCTCTCACTGATTTCATTGAACTGGAAAATAAAAAAATCAGTGGAATTCGGTATTGGAGACCAACGGACTATAGTACTAATAACAACACTAAAACAGAATACATGTATTTTCCAGTGTAAATGGCAATTCAATGATTCCTCTACAAAACACGATCATATTAGACGATCATCCACTTTACGTTATTGAAGTTTTAAATATCTGAGATCAGTTATTATAACAAGCGGTAAAATCGATGATAATATTCAACATCGAATAAAGTATGGTTGTATCAAGTGCGGAGAATTGGCGTTCGGAGTTTTTTGCAATCGGAAAAATTACAATAAGAAGAATGGAGTAAGAAACTGATGTTCGACCAGCAATGACTCACTATTATTTCTGATAATAGTTATCTGCATCTTAACCTTTACGTCTCAAAGTTGTATATTAACAATACATCATCTCGCTGATATATACAGACTGATCTATACAATCTGGTGACCAGTGAATTGACTATTTCTTTATATATAACCGATGTCTAGCTCAAGGTATCTAGTTAAATGTACGTTCATAATATTAGAGAGCATTTACATATTTAAAAACTTTATTTTAATTTTTTTTTTTTGATTGATCTGAATATGTAATGTTACCATAAAATTTTGTGAAATTTTTATGACGGACATTAACCTATGCATATGAAAAATATATATAACAACAAAATTATGTAGAGAACATTAAACTAATATAAAATAAACCCACCGCAAACTTATATATTTTACTATATTGTCCAATTTGTGTACAATTCAATATATACTAAATTATATAGTATAAATCATCCCTATATATTCCTGTAATTTCTGATACTCAATATTAATTTGTACCTATAAACAAGACGGAAGTTAACAACAGCGACTAAAAAGGGCGCATATTTAAGAAAAATAACTATAGACACTGTCGTTTCTTATTACGAATATTATGGCCATATAATAATAAGTTTATTTTTATTTTACAACATTTTTTTATGCATTGAATTTATTATTTTATGAATTATAAAATAACAAGGGAAAAGTTTAAATTGGGGTGCGAGAAACCCAAAAGAAATATATTACACTTTTTCATTGTTGCTGAATTATATTTTTGTTATTTAACGTATAGTACATTGAACTTAATGAAATTAAAATTAAATTTTATGTTCGGTGGATAATAAAAGGAGAATATAATTTAGCTCACTGGTTTTTATTCTGCATAATGTAATGCGATAATAATAATAATAATAATAATAATAATAATAATAATAATAGTAATAATAGTAATAGTAACATTGAAACGTTACACTCAAAATATATACTCGAGGCTAAATTTTAAATGTAATTGAAATTTTCTTCGACACTTGGCAAATACTAAGATTTCCTATACGTTGAATGTTATTTAGCACATTTAAATGAAAGTTGTAAGTTAAGTTATAATTTAAATAATTAAAAATATATAGAATATTTATCAAGTTTATAATTAGAATAAATGATTAGCTCATAATATAAGGGCAATCATTTTCAATCAGTTAAACAAATTCATTATACGGTTTTCCATTGTGGGTTGGTTGTCCTGTGTTATAGAACTATGTATATTTCAAATAAAGCAATCTTTTGTTGCCATATTGCAACATGATCTCACTCACTCGATTACGTTGTATAATTTCAAGTTCTGAAATTTGCATGGATGATGTCACCAAATTCCACTGAGTATAATTTATATGAATGGAATATAAACGTTGAACTATGTTACCAACATCAGGGATGTTGAACTCACTATGTCTATTTGATAATCGATATTAAATAAGGTAAGATACATGTCCTAGAAAAATAAATCTCAGACGCTTCGACTACTATATAAAAGCACAAAACCAACAAGATTTTATGAAATTTTTATGACAGAAATGTATATTTTATAAAAATATAAATCTGAGATCTTTGAAGTTTATTGTACGATCCGAATACCAAACGACCATTTAAGTTAGAATTAATTAGAATAAAGAAAATTTGAATTTATGCCATAATACCCCAGTAAAGCATATACAGAACAGATTTTTTTTTTTTTGATTCCATTGGACAGTACAAACAATAATGAATGGTTTGTAACAACAGTCAAAACTATAATATAAACTTAATGAAATAATGAGAGTGATAGACGGTGGTCACACTGGACATAAATTAGTACACGTAAATTCTAGATATGGATATTGATATGTTAATACACAAGTGGCAGTTTAAAAATGTAAATATAACATACAACGAATTTAATGAAACAAATTTCCACTATATAATTAATAGGACATGGTAAATATTATGTAGAATAGAACATGAAATATATACCTGATCGCATTATAGATACAGTGTAGATAATGTACATCTTTTAGAAATATATGGATCACACAATTATTGCTCAAATTTTCAAGGCGAGGAAATGTGACGGTGATTAGAAAAACTACATCAATGAGAATACTATACGTAAAAAAAAAAAGAAACAAAAAATCTAGAAATACTGTAGCAATAACAGTTCATCATGTTAATAATATTCAAGTATCATTAATATCAAATATAGATAATGAAGAGAAAGCCTGAAAAAAATATAAAATCCCCTCAGGAGGAGACTGTATCGCAAATGGTTTTACCATTCTCTTTCATGTGTCGCAATCAAATCGAATATCATTTATAACAACAAATTATATTCCTTAAGTTGATGAATTTCAACATCTTCAAATAATTGTAAATTCTTATCAATAAAACATCTTGAAATATTGTTCATTACAGAAATACTCTGTGTGTAATCAACTTCATTAATATTTATTTATACACATTTTTGTGTAATTAACGAACTTTGTTATGATTATTAAATTAAAAATGCATTTATGGTGAAAATCTTATTAAACAAAAAAGTCACGACATACAAATAATAATAAAGTTTAGAAACAAGAAAAGAAATTAGGTGAAGTTGGCATATTTTTTACAAACTGCAGAGTTCTTTTACAATTTATGGAGGGAATGTAAACTATGGGCTGCTGGAATTTTGAATTAAGACATAGAAATATTACTGAAAAAAAAAAAAAAGTATTCATAACGAGTGTATACATATTATATCATAATATCATAATTACATCATCTTAGATTCAGAAGGAAATTAGTATTGATGGCGATATTTCAGATACATAATGTGCAATCTATCATAAGAATTAGTTTGATGTATCGATAAACGTTGATGGAAGGAGGAAAAAAAATTTTAACTAAAGGAAAATATAATTGGTGATTATAAGCTAACGTAGGTCTCCTAAAGCTTGGTGGAATTATAAGAGTGGTGATAACGTCTCACGTGGGCACAAGCAACATTATTACACTGGATTTACATCGTATGAGTGATTATGAAGATAGACATTGGGATGGCTTTTGCAGGTCTTCGCATATGCTTATGCATTCATGGTTTTGTTATTTACTCTTTTATCCGTATGTCCCCTGATGCTAGACACATTTTAACTGTATATAGCGACTTTACACCTCCTCTAATTTAAAATTAACCTAATTGACAATAGAGTCATCACCTAGCATTTCCTTTAACTTTGTTATTTTTAAACTGTTCCGTAAATATTGCAATGTTAGTATTATTTCTAGAAAAAAAAAAAAAAAAAGAACTAATAAGAGAATATATTCTAAGCTATTACCTTCATAACAAATTCTTTGTTTTCATTCAAATTATATAATAAGTTTTTCTTCCCACATTTAATATAAAAATAAAAACATAACAATATTTCGAAAAGCATGGAAATTTTTATTTTTTTTTTTTTTTGATAAACATTTAATTTTAAAATTGGGCGTTTTATTATATAATCGACAAGAAACAAAAATTATAAAATTTGCTACAATAAATTGATATTTTATTATAATTATGGTTTTTTGTTATGTGGAATATTCACGATCATATATTTATTTACACATTCATGTACAACGAAATATTTATTATCTAAAAAATCTGTTAATCTTAAGAATTATTTCGAGGAAAAAACATTTTTAGGATTTTTTTTTTAAAATTTATATGTGCCAGTAGTTAAAATAAATGTAGATGCTGGAAAACTAAAGTGGGTGTCTTCAATAATATGCTAGAAGACTCGTGCGGTCTTTTGATTTTTAATGAAACATATAAACGTTTTTGTGAAAAAAAAAAAAATTGAAATACAAGAAAAGGTGACAGAGTCCATTGTGTGGAATACCAACATTGTCAGGTAGTATAAAGAACATAATCAATAAACAAATGACAATATTGTTATTCAGTTTATAAATATCAATTGCATGTTACAATGAAATGAAAATTAAAATATATTATTTGCGTATAAACGAATGTGAAACCATAAATAGCATGTTAGAAATTCAACTATTAGTATATA
>JANSTX010056599.1:0-21248 GCA_027564355.1 Penthetria funebris
AATTAACTGAAAATAAAATGTCCTAGAAAAACACAGGTCCATGACCTAACGAAAGAAGAAGAAGAAGAAGAAGAAGAATTAGATTTTAGAATGAAAGTCATGATAATGTATTGAACATCACATGTATGGCATTAAAGTGTAATTCGGTCAGAACATCGAATTACATACCATTAACCAGGAGTTGGATTGAATACTTTTTCTGGTGTAGTGTGCAAGTTTTTTTCTTGGCCTAATTTTGGATATTTTGAAATTTAATGCAGGAGTTCCATTAAATTGCCTATCACAAAATCAAGAATAGTATATGATATTTCATAGGCAAGAATTTAGTGAATGGAATACTGTTATCGGTGATATTTGAAATCACGTCTAACGTCATGTCTAAACGATCATATTGTAGACAATCTCAGCAGTTGATGTTGCCAATAAAGTTGATATTGCTGCTGATATTATTAATGTATTTGCTGACGCTGTTTTAATTCTATAATATCAATATTTGCGGCTGTATTTGTTGCCGTAACTCAAATTTATATGCAATTTGAAAGAAATGAATACTATTCTGTTTATAATATTAAAGGATGCAAATATTGCAAATTTGCAAATGACTGGGCTAATAATGAGTACTGCATATTTCAAAACTATTATTTATAACATTGGTTTATTGATATTAATAACGATCTTATAGAGTTATAAGATTAAGATAAGAATATCTTTTGTATGGTAATTTTAATTATAAATCTTTTTAGAGCCATAATAAGTTAGGGAATTCGACTCTCTTTTTAACTGTTCTTTAAACAAACAATGCATAATTAAAGCGGTGAAATAACTTAACTTAACATCTAACTAATTATTCTTTCATTTTCATAATTGATGGATATTTTTTTCTTAAAAACAGAAGAAAAAAAAACTCATATGTAAAAGATTTTCTTCACCTCGTTCTCTTATTAATTGTTTCTTTTTTTTTTTTGTTTAATTGTTTTTTTTTTTTTCAAAAAATTATTAAAAACAGAATATTTTCTGTATTGTATGCAAATTATTTTTTATTTAGTACAAATACATTTTCTTGAAAGATGAAAATCTTATTAAAAATTAATATATGCGATTTTATTATAATTCATGAGAAAATTTAACACTTACCATTCACCCATTTCCATACTCTTGAAGTAAAACCGGGTTCTTTTTGGGCTCCAATCCATACCAATTGTGTTCGCAAATCACTTTTTCGCCTATCCAATTCGGATAAAATATAACTTTGCGTGGGACCATGAAAGTCATGAATTAAATTACCACCTTTCAAAAATCGAAATAAAGTGTTTTATAATTATTTGTTTTTTTTCTTAATTATAATAATAAAATTCGATTACAATTCTTTATATTAATTTAATATTAAACTTTTACTATTTCCATATTTAAAAACGGAAAAAAAACAAAAAAAAAAAAAAAAAACAATAAATAATTGATATTATTGTGATAAATACTTAAGTACTTACCATGGGATTGACAAATTTGTTGCGCTTTTTCAAAACTTTCCCCACGTGTAACATGAAATTCATAACAAATACGTGAAAATGTTGTTAAAATTGTATCTGCATTTAAATTTGGGGCCGCACATCGTTCAGGTGAAAATTCTATACACACAACATACAGGAAATGGATTATTTAAGGAAAACGTTATTAAAATAAATAATGACTTGAAGCAATAAAATGACGATGATTATATAACTTCCATAATGAAATATAAAATTAATAATTAATGGTAAAAAATAAAAATTAAATAATTACCATCATTTGAAAAGACTTCAACCTCACATAAACTTAAGCTGCCCTCGACACCAACAAGTTGAATGGCAACATATTGACCGATTAATGGTCGGGCACATGTAAATGTCTTTGTTGTTCCTTCATCTGAAACATGATTGAAATTCATTAAAATCAACAAAATATACAAATTTCAAATTATATATACACTTATTTTACTTATATATTACCTACAGTTCCTGGATACCAGGCACATAATGGATTTCTTTGTAAATCTAAACTACTATTTCCAACTCGAATTTCTAAATCTTGTATTGGTTGATGACCACAACAACCTCTTGTTGTTATTCGGACAACGCGTATTGCTTGTGGTGTCAATAAATCAACGCGCCACCAAGGTGATGGTTCCTTTTGGGTTTCCGAACATTCCTGTCCATCAGGATTTTGATTACCCAAATTTCCATCATTTGCTAAACTACCCGGACCTTGACGTGTTGTTGATGATTGATTTATAGGTTTTCTAAATGCAACATTTGTACCTAAATTGATGTGTGATAGATACAAAATATATGGAAATTATTAAAAAATTGTGAAATATTATGTGAAAAAATTGACAAAAAATCAAATTTTTCGGACAATGAACAAACTGATCTTCTGACACAAAGTTATACGCCAATCCGTAATTTGTTACGTCACTTACCATGACGTAATAAAATATTTGTACATAATATTAATACACATCAAATTTATTAAAAAAAAAAAAATTACTAAAATTAGCTAAATAGTATTTGAAAGACTTCCGTCTGGACTATTGTTGATAAAAACTTGGACGAGATATGTTTAATTTTCACGAAGTTATGGGCATTTAAAAGTGCAAAAAATGAATACTTTCGAACACGAATATCTCGGCTCCGGAAAACGAAAAAAGGTGACCCGATCGTAACCATAGACTAGGTAGCTGGATCAACCACAGAATTCAAAAACACAGAATTCAAAAATCGTATATTTGTAATTTTTTTCATATGTTATAATTTACGAGTGAAGCAAATTAGTTGGCAACGTTCAGAAAAATACAAAACTTTGAAATAATGAAATATTTCTAGCTAAAATTGACCAAATGACTTCCTGACCCACTACAAACAATTCGAAAGATCGTACTTAAGCAATTTTTGAATATATCTCAAAATTTATTTCAAATAAATATAAGATATTGTTCTGTGATGTTCTGTGAACTATCACGATCAACATGTCGATATAAGTACAACGGGTGACTGCCACAGTCCCCACATATAAATTCGTAAAATTCAACCTAATTTTTTACGTGAATTTTAGTCAAAGCGAATATATTTTTCATTATTTTTACGTGAACACATAGGTCTAAACATTGGTATAACTTACATATGGATACTCACACAATAGAAACCAAGTACCTACAACTTCTAATTGATTAAATGATCAGTTAATTTTAATTTTATTATATTTGATATTTGAGGTCACTTATAGGCTGTTGACATTTTTATATACATTTTTTAAAATACGATGCTTAGAATGTGTCAATTATCATCAATTATGATAATGGACAGATGAAGATTTTAGGTAATTAAAAGGGTTCCTTTCTGTATATCACATGTGCATTTGACAAGCTTAATTTAATAAATATTGATAGGTTATATGATTTCAGGTCAGTGCAAATCATCAAATTAAAACTTTATCAGTTACCTTAATTGAACCTTGTCGTAGACCAACTACAAACTTGTACTTCATCATTTAAGATAATAACGCAACCTAATTAGTTTACAAGTCTGAATCACGAAAATATAGCAGAAATTTTGAACATCCCATTAGACCGATATAAATGTATACAATTGAATTAGATACTTAATTTTGGATCCAAGAAGTGTATAAGGTAAGAGCCTCAATATACATGGAATTTGTTCATCAAAAAATATACCGAAAATATTTGCTTAAATTATTAAGAGGCTAATTCATCCATCTGGCCCACACTTTATTTTTTCCTTTTAAATTCTATACGTTTAAATGTAGCCAAACATTGCTTCGAAATGACCTTCTGATTTTGTATTTGTTATATTGTGAGCAAACTCGGCACCCAAATATTCGTCTAAAAAATTGTTTTCACGTTCCATTGATCCATGCGTATGGGCCTGATATCAGTACTGCGTGATGGTAAACACTATAGAATCTTTAACATTAAAAAAACCTGCTTTTTTTTTGTGCGGCAATGGACACAAAAGACTTTCTAAAGTTAGTGAAGATGAAGTAATGCCGGTCTTGAATTTGTATATGTCACTATTATAATAGTTATTTCAAACAACACTAATTGGTGATTAATGGATATGAGCCCTCCAATCACGGTCTCATAATGAGTAATAATAAGTAAAAAGTAAAGGAAAACCCATTGTTAGAGGTAAAGTAGCTGCCAGAGGTGGTTCAGATGGTAGATAGTCAAGTATACAGGCTACAAAAAATATAGAACAATTCAATGCAAGTTGAACATTGTAATCCAGCCTTTCAAATGATACATAAACATAGTGTTAGATCTCAGCTTTATAGTTAAGTGAGAATGAAAACATTGACAGTTAATTCGGCAGTTGAAAAAGGCAATGTGTGAGAATTAACATTTAAATAAAATGTTTAAATAAAATGTCAACCGATGTATATATTAACTGTAATACACAAAGGTGATATATAGTTTAAATCTAATATTAATGAATTTGCTAATTAATTTAATCACATAACACAGGGAACAAAATCAAGGATTGTGTCATCCATATCCCAAAATATTTAACAGGGTTAACAATTGTCGTGAATTCACCTTGTTTGATTATAATTTGAGTTTGAAATATAAGTGTGACGTGATTTCACCTTCAAATGATATCACATTCGAAACATGTTATCACTTTTAAAACGTTCAAATGTGAGCACTTGCTTGTTCACATGAATGTACTATATTGTGTCATTGTCAGGTCAGGACACATGCCATACACATTTACTTTTGATGTTTTGATATTTTGATCGTATTTATCACTAATTTAAATATATAAGAATTTTTTGTAATTTTTTTTACCACAAAACGGTAGTTCCTTATCCCATCCTTTAATAGAATCACATTTTGTTACACTTGGTCCAAATAATTCATAGCCAGTATCACATTCATAAGATGCCTCATAAATGCCCGATTCACCGGATACAATCTTTACTTTTGTATTAAGTGGAACTGCTGGTGTACCACAAACTGAAATGAGAGGAAAAAAAAAAAAATTTTTATTAATAAATAAAAGTACTGGAAGGATGTTGTAAAAATAAATCGAAAAAATACATAGAAACCTACAGTAATGTTTGTCAGAGTGCTACGAAATTGTACGAGTGCTAAAAGGTCATACTAGTTGACGATAGTGTGATGCGTTTGTTAATTGTAATTCAGATTTACTTCTAGAATAGCAGGAATAATATTAAAAATGTTTGAGCTATTAATAACGATGTTGCATTATGGTTAAACTGATTGCGTCTCACATATAGAGGTTTCGGGACGTTATATTGCCGCATCGGCTTGAGACTTAAAGTTTAAAAAAAAAAGCATGATGAATAAGTTCATGATCTTTTAATATAACCAATAAATGAATAAATTTACAAATTTGGTAATAGAATAGAATAAATTTGATTTCTTACATTAGAATCGAAAAGATTTAAATGAAATATATTTTACGGTCAGCTGATTTTTGGGTAAATAATGAGATAGATATTGAGAACAATGATGGTATTGTGGAAAATGAAGAGTGTAGAGTCATCCCGTGCAGGAAGTAAGGCAATTTAAATATGTCGGCGTTCATGCTAAGTGTGTATCCATGTCTATAATTAGCAAAATTATTTTTAATTTATCTAATTATTTCCTATATAAGTTAGAATTACATTTAGTATATTACCATGTAAATGTACCTAATTATGTGCATTACTATAGTGTTAGTGTATTTAATTTATTTCGAATTTTCCTTCCACATTCATAAATGTCTGTACTTATAATACATACAATTCGTAATTAACATTGTTTTATTCTGTTATTATAATTATTATTGACCTTGAATTATCCAAAATAATTTACTATTCATTAAAAACAGCTTGAGGACAAAAACAATGACCATATGAAAATTATGTTATATCACATATTAATATGAGAAAGACACAATTGAGATAAGATTTACTACAAATAGATTGGCGTCATGATCACTGCCATACATGTAGCTCTTAATGTGAGTGTTGGGTCAGATTTAGTTCCACCCATGATTTCAAGAAATTATGTATTAAACAAATCTCTGGTAATAGTAACTTTGCCGACTTAAGAAGTTTGTTTCAATAATGTGCAAGAATTCTTAAATAACTTCAATGTTTAAAATCGAGCTCGAGAATATTAATAAATAATGATTAGGATTATTTATATTTTTTCCAGAACGTGGTGTATGCACTGACAGCATGTCATTTGAAAAGTTGAAAGAAACTGGAGAAGAAATTGAGTCATTCTATGATGACTTGTAGCAGAAGTTAAATAGCTTACCATATAATGACAAAATTATTATAATTGGTGATATGAATGTTATAGGGTGGGAAATTCGCAAGTTATGAGCGTCCGTTACTTGGGTGCTGAAACGAACAGCAATCGAGATATTACTGCAGAAATTAGCTATCAAATCATCGATATCTAGATGCCTTCGTAACTTGATTTGGAGAAACAAGTTTATGCAGAGTACGAATTTTAAAACCCACATTCATACGTCCAGAACGAAACAACTTAACAGAAGGGTCAAATTCTAGATATACTAATTTGGACCAGAAAGTATTATTGGAGAGATCATGTTAAAAGAATGCCAGATGAAAAACCAAATTATTAGAAAAATATTGGTCTATGACCTAACGAATGAAGAAGAAGAAAAAAAAAGATAAATTCGAACTATATTGGAGAAGTGCTATGGTCGTATAATTTCATACATATATGTTAATAAAAGTGATGAACTGGATTCACCCCTGAATCTAAAGATGCACACATTCCTTATCTTACGTTAATAATCTTAACAAGTCTTAAGAAATATTTTCCAATAATGTGCAAGGGGTTCACATATTACTTCGATCTTTAAAAACGAGCTCGATATGATTGATAAATAATTACTAGGGATATTTCTATTTCTATTTTATCATCAGCAATAGTAAAGATTGAATCAGAGTCATTTGTAGTTTATTCTGGTATACCACAATAAGGAAACCATTCGGTACAATAATATTTAATGTAAAAATACATCTTAATTTCACAGAAAACCTAACCCAATAATTGTAGATTATTACAATGATCTAGTGCTTATTAGTTCGAAAATGTTGTGTTGTTCGCGATCTTGCTGCATATGTTTGGAAACAATAATGTTATTGAGCGCTCATGCAATACTGGACTATTCGAAGTTTTGTGCTGAAATATTTATAGTACTTGTGTTTATTGTAAAGTTGTTTATTTCATACTGAATTTTGCAAGTACTGTTGGTATCCATCCAAAGAAAATTGTATTATTTGCATTACGAAGGCTTGGATAGGATAATGGAAACCTTACAATTTAAATGAGACAATGAATTTTGTTATTTTTTATTTAATTGCATTAAATGACTATCAATGAATAATATAACCGTCGTTCATGCAACAAACTTCGAATTTTATAAGATTCAGATTGATGTTCTATAATTATCAACTGGATTACCCGCTGGTTGGATGGTTCCATTGGCGGATAATTTAAAACCATATAACCTTATAAGTTGTCCAAAATCATATTGATTGATTGATTGGTTTTATTTTTATACACCTTTTTTGGGCATTCGATAAGAAAGGAACGGGTAGCTTTGTCGCAAATTGCAAAAAAAAAAAAAACAAACATTTCTATATGTCTAAAGCGGTAGGTAGTTCAAACAATGAGAATTACCAATCAGAGTAACACAGAAGATAATGAAAAGATCAATGCTTGGAATTATTTTCAAAAAGAATCTACAAAGTTTTGTCAATAGTGTCGATTAGCAATTGGTGTTTAACATAGGTGAATCATGTTTATGCGAAATTTGTGTCAACTGTCACACCCCACTAACATATCGATTCTACATCTTCTTCAGCACTACCCTTAAAAAAATATTGCAAACCATCCATCTTATCGACAATGATTCTTAATATGTTTACATGATCTGTCCAGGTCTAAAACCAACCTATTCTTTACGAATACTTGATTTCAAGACTAAACTACTGATCCTATTGCATATTATTATTGCAGCAACTATGTTTATTATATTCAGTAAAGTGTTGCTATACCAGTTTTCACATATACTCAAGTTACCTTTTTGTCGGCACCTTCATTATCAGTCACGTTTTCCATTTGGTCGAAATCTCATCAGATGACCACACATAATTTTATTTGAGATTAAACTGCCATTACGGGATTGCATTTGAAATACAATTAGGTATTATTTGGCGAATATTTTGCTTATCAGATGCTATTTTTACTGCATTGTGTGCAATATTTTCCAACAGTTTACGATTATTAAATCATCGTTCTGCAAGTTGCATTATGGATTAATTTGTGATTGACTAAAGTACCAATATTACTTTTTTCAAAAAGAATATGCAGCTGAAGAACACATTGAATTATTGTGGAGACTTACAGTAACCATGCTCTGTACATGTAGATATTGGTTTCGACAGTTTAAAAAAAAAGATTTTGATGTTAAAGATAAAGAACACTCTGGTGCACCGAAAAAGTTTGAGGCCGAGGAATTGAAAGCTATATGTGAAAAATGTAAACACATGCCAGACTCAAAGAGAATTTGCAGAATCATCAATGTTTGGTAATTTAACTGATTTTTCATAAAAAAAAAATCAAAAATCATAAACTAGCATAGGCGGTTTTAGAACTTATAGGTGTTGTGATTGTCAAGATTCTGCTAACTGAATTAATAATTTGTGATGTAATTGTGTGATGTATCGTCTTGTCTATATGTTACACAAAAAAATGTTAGGGGTCGACAATAATAAATTATTTCGAAAGATACTGTCAATAGTTAATTGACTGATGATCTGAGTAGAATTGAACTTGTTTCAATATACTGATAATATTGTAGCTTCAAATCTACAAATGAATAATTTGTATTCATTATAAATATGCATCCGTCAAATGATGGATCTAGATAATATAATTCCCTGAAAAAATGCATCGTACACAATTATTCCTGTTAAACACATCGGTGCATAGAAAGCCTCACCTACCACGTTTGATGATAATAGATTTTTTTCACCTAGTCAACATGTTTAAATCAACGATAACATTTTCAATATTGGCTTAAATCATGATTGAGTTACAAGTGACATCGCATTTTTAATATGCGCACCTATTGACGAAAACTTGGATCTGTGACACGATGTTATTTATAACCTTTAAGGTTTCGCAGCCATACCATAGGACCGGTAAACAAATACTTTTAAAAATGCGCAACTTCAGATTCTTTGAAATTTGTGTTGACCGCTAGACATTATTTAGGATACCAAATATTTGTCGCGCCTTTTGTATGCGAAACTTTACATCTGTCTCAGCTTCCCAGATATTGGAAGTCCTCTACTTCATCTATTTGATCATCTGTGATGATGACTGGTTTACGGGTGAGAAAATGAATATTAAGACTATTTTATCACCTTGGTACCTTTAGATAAAATCGTAACAAATTTGCTATGTTGTTGGCAATTCAAATAATTTTGTAGTTAAAATACTGATATTATTTCTGCTAATCTTGTCAGGCTAATCTACTGTAAGACATGATAACAACACTAATTAATTATCTTCTTATGTAAATATTTGATTGTGAAAATCACTAATTCAAAATTGTTGTCTACGTTAAATTTTACATTTTATTTATTTACGTAAACCAGCATTTTATTTGTCACGTTTGAGTTACATTGAATTTCGAACAAGTTTTACAATTAAAATTTCTAAATAAAAACAATTTAAATCGAGTTCTTATAAAGTAAATCTTTTTCTTCATAGCAAAATTATCGCTTTTTTTTTTGCTTGTTTGTTAAAATATTTAGATGTCTTCATGGACTATTAATGCACTATACGAGTATAAACTCGTCAATTTGGAATTTAGAGAAAATAAAATTATATACTAAAAATATTAAAATAAATATATTTGCTATTCATCTGAAACTTTAAGAGAATTAATTGCAATATCGAAAAAATGCATACACTCATGCCGCGCAATTTAGGGCGAAAAACTGTGGATACATCTAATCATATATGGCAATTGGAGTTTGGAAATTTCCAATTTGACTGGTTTATTTTACCAGATCCACTTGTCTTTACAGTCTATTATGTATCCATCTTATCAATTTTTACCTGCAACAATTACCACATACTGCTGTGCATCCAGTTGTAAACATATTGTTCAGTTGAAAACGATATAAATTAATAAATAGAATTAGAAAGGCCAATTAATGATTGCATATCCTTAACATTTTTATGTTTTTAATACAAACTCTTTTTCAATAATTGTGAATAACGTTAGACTTAAATTCAAATTTATTAGTCATTTATTAGATCCCAAATTATCTTTCTGAAAAAAAATGATTGAAAATCAGATTTGAGTTCGTAACCATCATATTGTTTCAAAATGTCTAAAAAAATATTAAAAGTGAAGTTGAGGCTGATACTAATATGAATATTTTGTAACAATGACAATGAGTTTAGTGACTTTGAAAATTATCACTACCAACAAATTTGTTATATTCTTTGTAAATGTACCTTCACTAAATGACCACATTAGTGTGATCGATATAAATGATTTATCATACATTGCACTATATGATTGTCATACATTGGGTAAAATGATAAATAAAATCATTATGTACAACTATGAAGTACAGAAGTTAATTTTGAATAAATCCTTGACAAATGGAAGAACATCTGGGCATTCAGACAATACACAGCAGCATTCGAGAGCATCTGAGAAAAGTTAACCATATGAATTTACACCATTGGGACCTGTTAGTCAAACTTATCATACACTAATTTTTTTTTGACAATATTCTAGCATATTATAATACAGCTTTCAATAAATCGCCTTCTTTAATCTAACACCATTGCTGACAGATACTTACAAAATATATCCAAGGACAATTTTCTTTTGATTTTCATATACAATTTAAGTATGGAGTTTCAATCCTTAGGGTGCACCAAAAGACTTCTGTAAAAGTGGTATACTCAACGTTTGTGCGTAGTCGACTCACTTATGTTAATTTTTCAATTAGAAACCATTTGGAACCAACTGTAGAAACCTTTATTTTTCAACTTCATACTAGTTGAAGCCTAAAATCCATGTATTCGGGAAGGTTGGCTACTTAATTTTCAAAGTATTTATTTCTAAAACTTCTTCTTCTTCTTTCGTTAGGCCATAGACCTGTGTTTTTCCAACAATTTAGTTTTGAAATGCGGTTGTCCAAATTTCTCGTTATCTCTTCGGAGGCCTTCCAATAAACCGTGATCCACTTTATTGCAATATTAGCGATTCAATTATCTGGCATTCTTTTATCATGGTCTCTTCAATACCGCATTCTGGTTCTTGTCCATCTTGTCTTGACTTTGACATTCATTTCGGATATCATCACTTCTGATTCTATCTCTGAGTGGATGACGGGTTATAGTATGTAATATCTCCATTTTTGTTGTCCTCATAAGTTGTTTGAACGTATCATTGCGAGTTTCCAAGTGTATATGTTAAAATAGGGCTCACGCATGTTTTATAAATTCATACTAACACGAACTTGTTTCTGAAAATGATGTCCAGCTTTTTTAGTTTGATATCGAACTTCTGCAGTAACATCTCGATATCTGCTTCTTTCTGCACCCAAGTAACGGGACCTAATGACTCGCTCAATTGGTATATGTTATCTCACTAGCAAAGTTAATATAGTACAGACAAAGATAGTGATAAAGATTATGATTGATAGAATATATTAAAAATATAAAAGCCATCCACACAGACAGCTTTTGCCATTAATAGTAAAACACATAAGGTGGCATGAAAGCGTTGTTAATGAGATAACGACAGAACAAGTATGAATAAAATGTATCACGCAAAGTAAACTATGTCTTGATGACATTAAAACACATCTAGTACATATAACGAATATAATGAGACGAGATTTGGAAGATACGGATTGATCATATCTATGTGAATTTTGGATCCTAATGTGAGATTACAGTTACAGCACATAGTGTTGCGAAGTTATTATCACTTAATGCAATGCATTTTATTCACAAAATTATGTTCTATTAGCAGCAGATTTATCCACTTGATTTGAAATTTGAACATAAATAATGCAACTATTCCAAAAACTGTAAGACAATAACATCCTTGAGCTAGGCCATTGTCATTCATTAATAAAATCGTGCTTCATATAATTTATTTTAAAGTCAAACTATTTTTTGTTAATTTAACATTACCATTTTTGTATATTACTAGTATTGTCTATATCGTATTCTTAAAAATACAGTCAATTATATCCTTGAATTCTAAAAGGATTACATCGGATTACATTTTGCATTAAATGATTGACCATTCTAAGTTTGTTATAAGATGTTTAGTCAAGAAATTCGGATCACATTTTTTTTTTTGTTGTTTTAAAATCAAGGTAAACTACGTGATCGTTGGAATAGATCGATCATTCTTAATGAAATAAATTAATTCGAGTAAATAATGAAAAAAGTTTGTAAGCCACCAGATAACTGTGACAAGCTAGCAGAATAGCTTCTGGTTTTTTTTATTTATTCTTATTATTATTACATAAGTTTTACCGTCAAATGAAATACATAAATTATTGTTTGCAGTCTTATTTAAACCACTATATTACATATTTGTCGTAAAATGCGAGTATAGTAACATATGTTTTTTTTTTTTGCCTCAGCATGTTTTATGTCAAGTTATGTAATCCAAAAACATGTTAAGATTATCTAAAAAGAAAGAAGACACTAATTTAATTCTTGTAATGCATTAACGACAGATGAGGAAATCATATAAAAAAAAGTGTTGTTCACGAAATTTAAAATGACTTCATGTTATAGTTAAACTTGCAAGCAGTTTCACAATATGCAATACAATTTTAAAATCATGATGATTAGTTCATTCTGGTTAAGTTGCTAATTACTTTCAAGAATGCATTAGCACACTACCAGTAGAAATACAAGTAGATATCGTGCAATCATCCAGCAGACGAATGGAACATAATCACATCTGGTAACAGACAAAATTTAGATTTCTCATCAATTTTAATTGATTGGAATGATGAGAACGATCATCCAAAAATCCAAAGATATACATAACTACATAGCACATAACTGTCATAAATTGGCCAATCTTCCGCAGTGATCCACAAACATTTATTGTACATAGGAGGACAGCAAACGTAACAATCTGAGACTGTTGCAGCAAAACCAAAAAAAAAAATAAATTATTGTATATTCTTCCAAACACCGTGTCTATGTTCCGTTTACTATTCTCTGAGTATAAACCTCTAAATGGTCATGATTTATTTGAGATAGTTTCAAATTGTATCCAAAATCTACTCCTGCTTCAAGCAATGCGCTCCTATTACTGATATTTGAAATAAAAAAATTAGCATCGATAAATTTTTTGAATAATTGCAACCGGAATTCATAATTTTAGGATGGTGTAATCTATGGTATTAGGACATACGTAGATTGCTTTAAATATATGCTGATGATTATGTTCTTCTGAAACAGCCAAAATTCGGTAAATTCATTCGTTGTTAATACGTTATGTCGCAAACAATAAATAATTTAATCACAATTTTCAGATGTTAAGAAAGTTGGTACATATTCCAATATGAATTTTGAGGATTTATTATCTTTTTTATGAAAATTGCAAAATGTCTTGGAAATGTTTAAAGATAGAGTTGTCATATCTGAGGATAAAATATGTAAACATTCTTTGAGCATCTTTGAAATTTGGATATCAGCGATATCAGTTGGCCATAGGAGAATCTTCAAGTAGGGCATTCAAAACAAAAGTAACAATATTCACAGATAGTCTGGCTGCACTTTATTTATACGAATTTTCATAACAATTAGTACACAAAATGCTATCAACGGATGAATCTAACTGATGAACTGGAATCTAGTATATTTGATATAAATTCCAGGGCATTCTGACTACGATGGAAATGGAAAAGCTGATAAATTGTCTGTTAACGCGCCCAGTAGAAATTTTATGGCGTCTGAGCCAGTTTTTAACATGTTTCTAACAATAAAAATCACATATTATATATCTAGGTCAGCTATTATACTCAGCAAATGAATTAATAAGTGTTAATCGATATTTATACGACGGTACCTTAAAAAAAAATTGGGTTTGTTTCGACTTCATTACTCTGACCTAATAAGGCTAGTCTTAATTATGAAGTATTTTTAATATTTGATCCTTTTCTAGATATCAATTTCTTGACAATAGCGTGATGCTTGAAAATAATTGGGGTCAGAAAAAGTTAGTGACAAGTGTGATTCAATATAATTTGAAAATGGTGTGAATTTTGTATTCTATTCGTTAGACATATTGAAATGCCAAATTCAAAAATTTACTTTTACAACTTTCTAAGGAGTTTCTATATTTAAATTCTATTAAATGTTCAGATATTTAACGATAATTATTTTGATGATAAACTGATCGAATTCTTACGGACTATCGCATTCATCTGAACCTTTAGGCATCGAGTGCGCATAGGACGGCATTATGATGTTAATTTGCCGTTCCAAATACCACCATCTTTTTACACCATTACTGACACATAAGGTTATCGAGTTACCTATGACATCACGTAGAGGTAAAGATAAATTGAGTAACCTCGATGACAGTCGGTCACTCCAATCGTTACCACCATTACTTGACCTATTAAATCTAAAGGCATCTCTTTAAATATATTACTTATAATTAATTAAATCGTATTTATATTTTTATATAAAAAAAATGCCATTAAAACTGATAGACCAAATAAACGCATTGCATATAATTTAACTTATTAAATAAATATTCATAAAGCAATTAAATGCAAAGTTTCCATTAATCTTAAGGTTTGCCGGTTTGTTGAATTGAAAGTGAGTTTGATTATAATTATTTTTAATATTAATTTCTCATATTTATGAATAAATTGTAAATCATTTATACCTGTTTGACGAGAGCAAAACTTGCACAAAGTTATAGAAAATTGCTTTGTATGTATTGCATTTATAAACCTTCGCATAAACAACTTTGTACTCTCGTAAAATTAAGAAAATAAATAAAAATAAGGTGATTTCCATTTAAAATTTTTTAAGGTGATTTAAAAATATATTTTATTCATAAATATTAAAAATTGAAAGTTTCGAAAGTTTGATAAATTTTAGAGTAAATATTATTATTAGATCGATAATGTCTGGGTGAGAATCAACCATTCCGAAAGGGTTGAATTTGTGATCAAATATTTATTGTGGCCATTGGCAACAGAGTTTATAATTACCACTATTAAATTATACACAAATTTTAGAATTATTTTAAATATTTACAATTATTGCCGAAACCTTTTACAAGTGAAACATCAACAAATGTCCTAGGATTAGTCAGAAATACAATGACGACATTTGACGTACAAAAATAGTCACAATTTGAAACCAGCAACGGTTACAGCTATTGCAACAACTAAATTGGCACAAGTTGCACAAGAATTTAAGACAGACAAAGTCGATTACACTTGAAGGATGAATCAATTAAAAATGGAAAGGATGTTATTTGGATTGTATCCGGCAAGTTACATGTCATATAACTTTTTAAGTTCTTTCTCTATTCTTGTCTAGAGAAGAGCAGTAGTAAATGTTTCGATTAGTTCCAAAATTTTCGTGCTCGAGAATTCATCCAGTATTATCTGCGCTATGTGATCACAAATCTTTCGAATATTATTCAAAACTGATTCTCTTGACTCCGCTGGTCAAAGTGACTAAAATGGAATATTTGATGTGATCAGTAATACTCATATTGTTAATATAAAGTACTTATAAATTTATATAAATTACCAGAACCCAATGGGCTGACTCTAAAACATTACAAAGGCAATAATCTAACAAGGAAATTGGCACCTACATAATATTATGTATATAAAAGATTATCATTTCTATTTTATAATATTCAATTGTGGTTAAACTAAATTAAATTTTCAACATTTATAGTTTATCTGATTTTATTTCTATTATAATTTAAATAAGTCTATTTGCAACTAAATTTATAAGTAAACTACAAAAGTACACATTATCTTAATTCATTTATATATTTCTTATAAAGATTTATAAATCACGATCGTAATGTTTATGAATTACCAAATATTATTAATTACATTTCAACTGTACGAGTAAAATACCCAGTCGAAATATATTTTGTAATTGATGACCATTTTCAATAATAAATAACGTAATTATAAATGTTTGAAAATGGTAAAAATGTTCTATAGGATGGTCTAGAGGTTAGGATCAACAATTATAATTAGTTGAACATCTGCACCTCGAGTGCGGTGACTGTGAAGGACAAAGATTTAGATTCGTGCAAAAAAAAAAATGAACTTTTTGAAATTTAGTATCAGGCGGTGAGTAACATCAGGAAGTATTTGAAAACTAGTAATAACCACTTGTTGTGCTTTAGGGTACAGAAGTTTAGAAATTATTTTTTATAGACCCTGAAGCAAAATAAGTGATTGATTAATTATTACAGTGACACCACACAAGCATTATCGTTAAGATACATGGATTTGAAGGTAAAAATTGAGGTATTTGAAAACTAATGATAACCACTTGTTGTGCTTCAGGGCATACAAACTTAGAAATTGTTTTTTTAGACCCTGAAGCAAAATAAGTGATCGTTTAATTATTACAGTGAGACCACATAAGCATTAGCGTGAAGATACATGGATTTTAGGACGATAAAAATTGTGGTATTTGAAAACTAATAATAAGCACTTGATGTGCTTTAGGGTATAGAAATTTAGAAATTGTTTTTTTAGACCCTTAAGTAAAATAAGTGATCCATTAATTATTACAGTGTGCCCACACAAACATTACCGTTAGATTCATGGATTTGAGGACGATAAAAATTAAATATGTTAAATAAGAAAGAAATGTCAATATAATAATCATAAGTAGCAATATTCAAATAAATAGTAATAATATTAATAGCTTAAAATAACTTATAGGATGCAATTCACAACCGAACTCAAATTTATGTCACATTCAGACGAATCTAAATGGTGAAACATGTAGTTTCTCGGTTAAATATTCATATTGTATGGTGTGTAATGCACAGATACCTACAGTTTGACAATGAAAAATTTATGTCCTTAAATAAGACATTCAGATTTATATTTTGAATCACTAACAACTGACAAATCCAGTGATCGTGTTTCCGATGGTATCGCGTGAAGGTAAATATAGGTTAAGCAATCTCAAGTTGTTTGTCGATCACTCTGCACATTTACCACCATTCTATAATCAACTTTTCTATATGCAAGTGTCATTAACGTGTCATTTTCTAATTTATTTAAGTTGGCAGTCTATCAATTGGTTAAATATAACAACAACTACCACAAACTGATCCCATTATCCGTGTCTGCAGTACATATTCTTTATAACTATATATAAGTTTTTAACATAAATCCAGTAAATAAACCTGCAATTTGTAATTGAAACAAAAAAAATGAATTTTTAAAGCAGTGTAACTGGTTTTACTGCAGATTAAATCAAAATTTAAATTGTTAGACCATTACTTCCGGTATAACGAACAAATCAAGGGACGTAGTTATTTCTAAGTACAAAATAAGCATAATTATACTGGTGGTATTATTCTTTATAGTCCAAAGACTAACGAACAAGATATCAATTTGTAATGATGATGAAGGTATTTCTATGTATAATTACCATTAATCATATGTTACACAATTACAATGCATTTACATTATTACTCTCTTACTAATTATTTATAATTTGTTTATTAATAATTTGTATATTATTGTATATTATTTTTAAATTACTTTTCTAATCGCAAATTAGCCAACAAATGTTGTTCATAATTTAGAATGGACCATAATAATGAACAATCCAGTATTATGTAGAAGTTAATGAGAAATGGTGTGAAAGTAAAGTGGTATTATAAATTAATAGGCTTCTAAATTCGAATACCCATGCCTTATTAAAATTATTTAAGAAAATCCATAAGACAATTTCCAGATTAATACAAATGGCATTTGATGAATTATGATAGAGTTTAACATTATGCTGTCCTCAGTAGTTTCAATTAGTTCTCCAAAATACATTAATCTTTTATTAATCATTAAAATAAAATGAAAGGTAAACTACTAATGATTGGAAATTTCAAGCAGCTATAATGGCATTAGTCAATCGAGAGAAAAAAAAGGTTACTAAACCTATGTCTAATCTTCAATACGTCGATCGATTGGATGAAAAACAATTCGTCAACAAACAGGGTACTTGTGCAATACTTTGCCTAAACAACAATTGGTACAAAGTGTTAAAGTAGACAACGCTGTCCAATTCAATTCCAATATAAATATAGAACAAATATTATCAAAGAATTAAGTTGCTATTATAAACGAAAATCCCATCGATTTAAATGAGCTAGTTGCTGAAAGTATAAAATTTATTATGATGTCCTTGTGCAACAACTAAAGACTAGAAAAAAATTTTATTACTCGTGTATTTACATCATTATGTTTGTTGTCAGCTGAAACAAATTTTAATCAGTTTGCAACATTTTGTGTTTTAATGGTAAAAATTAAATAAACTCTAAAATCCATATGAGATGAATTGCATGTTTCTGGCACACACATCTTACAAAGATTTGTCTAGCACAGTCAGTATAACCTGAAATTGCAATGATACATAGTTTTGGGTGTAATTCATATATTCAACAGATGCATTCCATGCATGTTCGTCTGTTTGACTAAAGCATTCACTCTCTATCTGAAGTGTTTTAAATTTTAATACGAATATTAAAGAAATACAATCCGTTTCGGAACCAATGGACTCAAGATTTCTATACCAATTGATATGGTCATTAAATAGTTTGAGAAAGTATTCGTCTGCACTTTTGCATCAGAAAGTTCTGATAATATAAAGGATGAAATATCGCAATATCTAGAATCACCATACAGCTAGAAAAACCCATCAGAAAATTTTAGCATTGGTGAAATAAGCTGGACTATCAACAATGAATTGAGCGTTCACTGGCAAAATTTTAAAGGAATTACCAAGCACCGGTAAGTTGTTTATAACATACTTGTTTAATGCAATATTAAGGACTGGCGACTTCCCCAAGCAATGGAAGCAGGCACAGATAATTTTAATCCCGAAACCTGGGAAAGATTTAAATATGGTTGAATCATATCGACCAATAAGTTTACTATCAATAATGTCGAAATTATTCGAGAAACTACTTATGAAAAGATTACGACCAAATTTGTCGGAAAGGGAACTGATTCCAAATCACCAGTTCAGATTCCGACAGGATCATGTAACTACGTAACAAATCCATCGTATATTTTATAAAATAAACAGTGATCTTGAAGAAAAAGATACTGTTTTGCGGCATTTATAGACATAACTAGAGCATTTGATAAGGTATGGCACGACGGTTTATTATATAAATTGAAACATATATTGCTACATAATATCTACCATATTTTAAGAACTTACATTCCGGAAAGACATTTTGTTGTAAAAATTGAGGAGAAATGTACGGAATTAATGAAAATAGAATCACGGGTACCACAGGGTAGCGTGCATGGTCCAACATTATATTTACTATATACGGCCGAACTACCAAGGATGGCTGACACAATGGTGGCAATATTTGCAGATGATACAGCAATTCATGCATCAAATAGTGAGCCGACATTGGCGTTACAACGATTACAAGTGGCTTTAAATGAAACATCTACTTGGCTCAGAAAAAGGCGAATCAATCAAAATCAGTGCACGTCACATTTACAACAAAAAGGGGAACATGTCCACCGGTTGCTTTAAATAATAAGACGCCTCCACAAGAAGAAATAGGCGAAATATTTAGGTTTACATATTGATTGTAGACTCCAATGGCAGAAACATATATTCAATAGAGCCAAAAAGTTAAGAACAAAATTCTGTAAAATGTACTGGCTGATGGGACGCTCTTCACAACTCTGAATAGAAAGTAAACTGATATTATACAAAACAATATTAATTAGAAAACAATATTTCACTGGAAACAATAACAATATCAACAAATATTAGTAAATATCGATAATGTATGCCTTGGTTGGCATCGTTAGTATTAAGACAGATTGTAATAAAACATAGTTCTATAAAAAAAACAAAAAACTTTTGCATCTACACACTTTTGCCACATTGAATGTATGACATTGATGAAGGAGATTTTTGACATCATCATTAATTAAAGAGATTTGAATCTATTGGATAGTGCCCCTAATAAGTTGAAACAACAGATTCAACAAAGGAATGAAGCTTAGCATTAAAGAAATTATGTACATATCTCAACTGGAAATCTCTTCGAATGTGTATAAGTATATAATTAGTGGCAAGAAATTATATACAGATCTTAACTGGAAAATCCCAAATCGAATGTGTATAAGAATATCATTACCGGTTCTTTTAGTTAATATTTAGTAAATGACACATGGTTAACGATATGCATATTTAATTTTTGATTCAGCTTATAACGTCAACAACATTAACACGATGGTCTGCAATTTTGCCATTAAAGTAGAACATACGAAATTGTACCAATTGTCATTCAATCTGTTCCAAATCATTTTCAATAACCGCGTGTGACCGTTTTTTCTTCCATAATTTCCAATAATCAAAGAAACGCAGTAAAATTTCCGGTATACGCATAATATGATCAAATCAATTTAACCTACTTTGAATTATTATATTGGTGATGGGAGTAAATAGCCAGTTGTTTTTAATTCTGTTCTTCAATGTCACAACCATCTTAAACATTCTCATCTCGATTGTGTGTAGTTTCTGTATATGATCTCGTTTTACTATACTCAACCGTCATTAAGTCAAAATTTTCTGGCCAAATACAATATCAAATAAGAATTTGTGAAAATTGTCAGATCTGGAGGCGATGAACAAAATTGTCAACCGAAGAAAGTGGAATTGGATCGGTAATACACTGAGGGTCGGTGATATTGTGCACTGACGGGTCGGTGATATTGTGTAAAATATGCACTTGACTGGAATCCGCAGGGTATTAAGAGATCAGGTCGTCCAAAAACAACGTGAAGAAGACATTAAGCAGGTTGGTACCAATAGAAGAGGATGGAGTGAAGTGAAGGTACCGGTCAGAGATCGTGAAAAATGA
>JANSTX010056610.1:1777-18557 GCA_027564355.1 Penthetria funebris
TTCCGAGATATTTGCATTTTAAATAAAATACATTTTATAAAGGTTATGATTTCCTATTACAAATCCATAAACCTATGAAATGTACCAAGGTTTTTTATCAAAATCAAAAATTGCGATTTCTCGTAAGCGGTTGAAGAGACATGGTGGAAACGTTAAAATACATGCCGATGCCTATTACATTTTATACATATACATATACGCAAGATACACGTCTACTACATATAGTCTATAAATACGGAAAAGCTCGTGCTATTACAAGGATGTCAGCATCGCTTCTACAATAAACAGTCTAAAAGACGAAATAAATTCGTGCTATTAAAAGGATGTCAGTACCGTTGTTAATTGTAAAAGATGCGCAACAACTGTCTACATATTTTATGCTTAGACGCGAAAACTCTATCTATAACCGTTCCCGAGATATTTGCATTTTAATTAAAATACATTTTCTTAAGGTTATGATTTCCTATTACAAATCCATAAATCTATTAAATGTTCCAACGTTTTTTATCAAAAACAGAAATTGTGATTTCTCATAAACGGTTGGAGATAGAGACTTAATATAAACGGTAAAATACGTGCCGATACCTATTATATTTTGTACACATACGTCAGAAACACTTCTACGACAGATAGTATAAAAAACCGAAAAAACTCTTGCTATTACAAGCACGTCAGCATTGGTTTTAATTGCAAAAGATGCGCAATGGCTTTTTACATATTTCACCCTCAGCCATTTTAAATAAAATACATTTTCTAAAGGTTATGATTTCCAATTACAAATCCATAAGCCTATGAAATGTACCAACGTTTTTTATCAAAATCAAAAATCGAGATTTCTGGTTAACGGTTAGAGATAGAGACATGTCTATGGTAAAATACGTGGCGATGCCTATTACATTATACATTGTGTAATTTACAGTTATTCTTATGAGGCCCAGTCATCGAAATAAACAATAACAGGCGGGCAGGAATTATTTTACAATTCAATATTTTAAACAAATGAAACCGTTGAATGGATAAACATTTTTGTTTGAAATTTACAGTTCATCTTGTGAGGCCTGGTCATAAAGATACATTTATTAAAGTTGAATTTCAGGTCGGGGTTTGGTAATATAAAACTAAATGATTTTACAAATTTTTGCATGAAGTTAACAAATACTAGGTTCATTTCATCCACATTTTACATTGTTAATTATTATTTGACGTTTTTTGTTTGTTTTATGTAGTGTATCGTATAATTTTATATGTATGGCTTTAAAATAATGTTCGATACCATATCGTTGTGTTCAACAAGAAAATATCAATTGAATACATAAAAAAAAACGCCGTAATCCAAAACACTCATCATCAGAAAATGGGACTAGATTCAGTTAGTCATATACTGAGGTGACCAGCTTAAGATATTTTAAGTCGTGAACTTGATAAAAATCCTGATCGTTGATGAAGATTGATATGACTTTTACAGATCTAGCACCTGTCTTAAGACATCGAAGGATATGATGATGCCTCACAATGCATAGAGTGTTTAATGATGATGTTTATGTTTACTATACCATCAACCAGATGGCGAAAAACTTAACAAACATATATTAATTAAAAAAAAATTATTTAAAAGTTTTTAATTTATTATTTATTTTTAAATCTGAATGATTGCGTTAAGCTCATTTTATAAATTAGGAGCAATTTGGTGCTTTTATTTGCAATAAAAAAATTTACATTTTTACACATTTATGAATTTATTTACAATCTTATATTTTATGTACTTGTAATAATTTTAATATATTTTTTTTGTTTTATGAGTGTAAAACTTGTATTGTGAAATTGCATAACATTATAATTGAAATTGAGTGTGCTTAAAATGAAAATAAAATTATTTACATAATTATAATTATGTCTTCTAGAGGAAAAAAATTGCATTTAACAAAAAATTTACCTAAGCTATTAATGCCAGTACTAATTCCATTTATTAAACCGCAAATTGATCTTTCTACGCTAATGATTTGAATGTACGAACTTTAAAAACCTTAATTTATTATTCATGTCAGATCATTGAAAATTTACGCCAAAATATGTATCAAAATTGTCACCAATTACGATTGTGAAAGACAACTTAACAAGTTGGAAATACATACATAAGTGTCTGTACACAAGCAACTGTTAGCAACATATTAAATTTTTGGTGATGAATAGACTGACCGATTAATATTCGGAGGTAACTCAGCCTATATTTACCTTTTACAGAAAATATGGCGTGTGTTCCATCGTGTACAAAAAAAAATAGATTATATTATCTTGTTTGTGGATTTGGTGTATGGACATGTCACCAACACAAACTATTATTAAAAATTAATATTAGAAACTAATGACAACGGTATGCACGTTTGTAGTAAGGGCTAGCCTCATTTGATCAAATGATAGATTACTGTTTAAAGTCTAATTTGATTTGGCTAGTACAATTATCAAATATAGAAAAAAAGCTTTAGTATTGTCGACGAATATTTAGACATAACGTTGTTTTTGACTAGGACTACCGAAATTTTAAAAAAATCTAAAATTAAAACTGTTTATATGCAAGGCTTAGATCGTTAGATATAAAATTATAGGTAACTTATTATATTTACAAATATAAATTAACCTATTCTCAGTAATATAAAATTATTTATTAAAATAAATATTAAAATCACAAAAAAAAAAAATGTTTTTAACTTTTAAAAACTTAGATGCTACCTCTTTGTAGAGGTGAACAATATGGTCACGCATAACTTTGTGCTTGTTGTTGATGTTGTGATTGATGAAGAAGATGTTGTTGATGTTGTTGCAGTTGTTGCTGTTGCTGTTGTTGTTGCTGTTGTTGAAGTTGCATGTGTTGTTGCATTTGTTGTTGATGATTGTGACTATGTACATCAATATTTCCTTTTTCAACCCAATGTTTTAAGCGTCCTCGTAACTCTTCTAAGCTTTTGGACTTAGCTTTATTAATTCGTTTATATTTAACATCTTTTGGTTTTGTAACTGATCGATGATTTGACATGACACGATTATAATTGGTTACCTGTGTTTGTTTGCCACCTTTATCAGACAATATATTATTATTATCATTATTATTATTATTATTATTATAATTATTATTTTTCAGTAATTGACAATTATTATTACTATTTGGTGATAATTCTGTATTCCGTTGTAACGAATTTTCTTTGTCCAATTCCTCGGCACAATCTAACATCACTTTTTCAGAACGATTTTTAAATTTATCACGTTTTTCCGTAACATCCGGTTCTGGATCCTCCTCAACACTATAAACTGTTTCTAAAATATCCGGTCGTCTTAGAAAGCAAGTTGAACGTCTTATAATTTTTGTTTCAATAGCATCGGATATTGAACGTACTATTGTAACATCACTACCATTACCGCTACAACTTTTCCGTCTCATTACAAATGAATTATTACAATCGGAATCAATATCTTCTAGTACAACAGCTGAATCTGAATCATTTAAACTATCAAAATCTGTATAACCACCAGGATCAACGGAATCAAGACCATGATCAACTAGACGACTGGATAGAGCATCAATTAATTTCTGTTGTCTTAATATGGTTAACTCTTTTTGACACAAAATATTGGCTATGTTCTTTTGTTTACGTTTTATTCGCGATTCAAGTAGCAATAGTTGACTGGTTAATGAATTTAATTGTTCCACTTTATCACGATCTTCATGAAAATGTTGTTGTCTCTGTAAATTATATGCTTTTTTCCATGCCATTAATTGTTCTGCTTGTGTTCGACACTTTTGACGTAATTCGATTATTAAATATTTAGCACTTTCTAAATTGATTGGATCCTAAAAAAAAATTTTTTGTTTAGAATATAATTCAGTTTTGATTTTTTTCTTTCTAAAGAATATTTACGTACCTCATTTAAATTGAGAATTAATTTATTAGATATTTCATTATCGATGTTGGACACCATTTTCAGTCTTTAAAATGTTTCTATTTAGAAAGATGTTAAACATTAATTAGAATTTAATTTCGAATTAATTGATCATGATAACATTTTGATGATGAATCCTACCTATTTATGTCTGATACTTTGCTGGAATAAAGAAATGATAATAATTTCATTAATATTTTTATTTTGTATTTTAGATTAAAGTAAAATTAAAAAGAATGCGTTAAATTAAAATCTAGTGGTGAAATTTTTAATAAAATATGGAATTTAGATTTTGTAATAATTAAGTTTTACTACCAGTAAATCTATGAAAAGTTTTCCTAAATTTCAATCCCCGGTATTCACATCACAAATGGTAGAAAAGGTCAC
The DNA here is from genome assembly GCA_027564355.1 of Penthetria funebris. Lineage (NCBI taxonomy): Eukaryota > Metazoa > Arthropoda > Insecta > Diptera > Pleciidae > Penthetria > Penthetria funebris. The sequence continues at coordinate 6,098 of JANSTX010056610.1, forward strand.
TCATTTAAAATGCATATAAATAGAGCAAAATAAATGAACAAGAAATGTGCAAAGGTTGACCTATTATTTCAGCGCGACAATGTAAATAAAGATAGCTCGACCACAAGATAGTTGTCGGCTACTCGCCAATAATAATAATCGGAGTTACTCAACCCCTCTTTGCCTTCATATGACTTCACCGGTAACTTAATCACACGAAATCAATAATATCGTGTGATCGAGATTAATAAGATGGTGTTATAGTCGCGTTTGTCGACTGTTAGAAGAAACAAATCACCAACAAAATATTTAGGTGGCTATTAATGCATCGCTCTGCGCTAAAATCTTCAATTTTAACGTGTGTTCATAGTTACAATAAGGTTATTTCTCCTATTCGTCGACTAAATGAAAAATATTTCACAACCATATTATTTATAGACCACTAAAAATGAAGACCCAGAAAAATTATAAGCGATACAAATTTTTAGTAAAACAACTTAAATTCATAGACCTTAATCTAGTCTTATTCTTGTACATATATTTAAATCTTTGCTAGAATATTGAAATATCTTATGAACCTTAAGTACATAGAACGGCACTAGAGAGGAAGAGGCAAGTAATATTTCTTTCAAATATACCATCAGAGTAACCATAAACATTTTATAGTCCCAAAGCTTGATCGATGACAATGCTATATTTATAGTACATAATACATGATTTAGATAAGTGAAGGGTGTGATTATGTTATAAGGGTACACATCTTTCTATATACATATTTTAACCTGAATCGAATTTCAATTTCAATCAAAATATTACGTTAACTATTCGGGGTAATTTATTTACGAAATTGAAATCAATAGATTTATTAACATAACAATCTTCAATGCAGTCGATTGTAATGGGTAAGGCTCTTTGCTGTAATAAAAATCTGAAAAAAAAACATAAATTTTGTTTTTAGCGAGATACACGGGTATATACTCATTAATTAACCAAAAATCAATACCCTATAGTAAGGATTTCCATGGTAAATCATTTCTAGACTTATAATAATCATCATCACCATACTTCACGTGGGAGCGTAGAGCGTCAACGAACAATCGCCAATTTTCACGATCTCTGGCCAGCACCTTAACTTCAATTCATCCACGTTGTTTTTGGCCAGGTCTTCTAATAACCTGCGGATTCCAGTCAATTGCATATTTTGCAATATCACCGAGCGGTCGCCTCAGTTAATGGCCGATCAGATTCCACTTTCTTCAACTGACAATTTTGTTCATCGTCTCAAGATCTGACAGTCTCCACAAATTCTCATTTGATATTATATTTGGGCAGAATATTTTTAGTATGCATCTGAGACACCTATTGTGACACTACGTTATTTGTCATCTTCTAAGTTTCGCAGCCATATAATAGTACCGATAAACAATTTATTTTTAAAATGCGCAACTTTAGATTTTTTTGAAATGGTTGACGACAGCTTCAATCTATACCAAACATTTGGTGAAATTTTTGAATACGGAACATTACATCTGTTACAGCACCACCAACGATTGTCAAAACAAATATTGCTGACTACAAATAAACACCTCCTCGACGTACCAATTTTGATTATATTGTCTTTGAAACATTGATTTTAGACCGACTTGTGAGCTGTATCTCACAAGTCTTTCAAATTTCAGTTTAATATCCGACTCAGTTTGCGAAGGCAAGCAAATGTCGTCAGCGAAATCAAGATCTTAAAGTCTGCCAATTAGACACATCTGATACCATGGGGTTCAGAATTTACCTTGATCATTAGCCAACAGGAACAACAGTGGTGACAGTATACATCCCTGTTTTACACCCGAATGTACACCACAAATATCATCAAATCTTCCACCGCGGATCATATTCATCAGTTTAGATGGTATTCCGTAACTTTCTAGAATTGTCTACATCACACAACGATCAATACTATTCGACAAATAACATATGGCCTGCTAAACCTGGTCAAACAATTAATGGTGCGCTGTACAGTCAATAATTAATTCGTTTGAAGCGAGCATTGACCATAAAACGGCTAGAATTAGCGACAAAGCACGATTGTGTAATTTTGCAATATGACAACGTTCGGCCACACATTGCTGTTCCGGTTAAAAACTATTTGGCAAATAGTGAATGGGAAGTTTTGGGTCACCCGCCATATTCACCAGGCCTTAGGCAATCCGATTAGTATTTGTTTCGATCAATTTAGAACGAGCTGGCTGGAATACCTTTCGCTTCATTGAACAGTATCAGAAATTGGCTTGATACATTCCTTGGTTCAAAAGTGAAAAGCGGTTTTGGGACGAAATCCATAAATTGCCCGAAGGATATGCAAAAGTGGTAGCTTCCAATGTACAATACTTTGAATAAAATATATTGTGTAATTTTTGAGCAATAAACGTCAATTTCTCAGTAAATTAAAATCGTTTTTAAATTATACACCATAGATAAATAACATCTTAATATTAAACGTACACTTCATTCACCACCACTTGCATCAATACTGAAAATGAGTTACCGTTTAATATTTTAAAGTTTCTCAACATATATTTACCTCACTGCTGAACCATCACAAATAAGCTAACAGCGTGTGAAAATTTTATGAAGTGGTGAAGATTGCCGAAAATACATTGTATTGTTTATAGATTTGGTCAACAAATGTCTGAACAAAAAAAACTAGGTATATGTGCCATTACACCGTCATTTACCGAACTATACAAATGTGTAATCGATAAACTATTTGTTCCACAGAATATTTGAATATTTTTTTTTATTTTTTGGTTGAAATTTGATATTTTTGGAAAGTTAACATCGTTTTGTCACTCTTTGCGTAATTGTGGATGCAGTACAAGTTAAAATTATTTTATTCGATATAAATAGTAACTGGGAACTGGGTAATCGGTACTAACATGCTATGTAGCTGATTACTGCAAATCATTTGCAGCTTCTAAGATACTTGTCACCATATTTACTACTGGTAATTTAAAAATAGCTACAAACTAATGTAAATTATGACGTTCAGGTCTTAAAAATAGCAAAATTTGAATTTTTTTTTTTATTTTGAAAAATCTTCACTATAGTAATGTGATGGATTCTGCTACATCAAAGATCGAACTTCATCGATGTTAATTACGGGATGAGTTCAATAATGAAATGTACTGTCTTATTCTTGTTTAATGAGCCATGATAATTTTTTAAGATTTAATATAATATAATACTGAATAATACATGTTTGTAGATTAAACCAAGATCAATAACGACCCTAATCATATCAAGAAACAAAGAGAAATAGAAAAGGTGAAAACAATTCAGTGGGTTAAATTCTTTTATAAGATTGATAGCATGTCTCCTTGTGTACTGAAATTTCTCTCCTAGTATTTACACATCACAAATAACAAATAATTGAAGATGTCTGTAAATACTTAAACACAAATGAATGCGAGACACTAGCATTTGTATCCACTATAAGCACATCGTTGAGAAGGTAAATCTTTACATACGAGTATATGTTGAATATGTACAAATCTAAATAATTAAAACAGATTTACAGATTACTTCACACTTGATTAAATATAATCCTGTACTTAATTCACAGAATTATAGTTTGTTCTACAAAAAATAAAATAAAATAAAGTAATAAGTCAGTAGGTAAACATCTAATCCAATTTATCATTGAGTGGAAAATCAATATGTTTATCTAGGAAGCATAACCTACTCGTATATAAGCCATTTTCTGTGAACATTTTGTACAACATTTACAGATATTACTATTTGATTATAAGAAGATTGGAATGTGGTTTTGTGTAAATAAATATAAAGTTAATTTTTCGTGTTTTAATTTAAATTTTACAGTCAATTATTCCAATCAACCTAATTAATGTGAACGAAAATCTTTCAACGTTCAATTTTTGCTGAATCACTAACAACAAAAATAAACAAATAAATTTGAATTACATCAGGAATGAATGAAACTTAAAACAGAATAACATCCCTCTTTCACAGAAATCTCTACCAGTTATAAAGCAAAATACCATAGTCTCATTTTTACCGTCTATACTTCGACATAGGCAGTTCATCAATCGTCCAGAGAACCCAAAAAAACTGTAATAATACTTAAGTCTAAAAAAAACTATCTATCAGCTCACAAAAATTTCCAAAGTGTAGGACTTGAAATGTGAGGTGCACATCGACAAAAAGTGTATAACAAACAAATCGAGAAAAAAAAAAGAATCTAGACAAGAAAAACTAACTAATAAGATGTCGTTAGTAACCGAGTTGTGAAACGAACTGACCAAGTTATCAGAACTATATATCCAATGATGATTACTATTAAGTCACATCTAAAGAAAAAACAATTGAGAAGGTACCGTATTGTTACTTAAGTTTTGAAACACTATACACTAAAGGTATATAAGAGTTACAGTATTCATAACAAATATCCAACAATATTAAAGAAAACATATCGGTAGAGTTCTTTGTGCCGGACTAATTGTGAAGTACCAGTCAAAGCGAAGGTTCAAAGGGGTCTCTCAAAAAAAAAAAAACAATTAAAATCTTGGACTAATTAGATATAACAATGGTTCCGAAATCATATCAATCTAAGAGATACTAAACACCGTTCTGAAGACTTATTTTACAGATAATTATTTCAATGCGGAACATTCAATGAGGATGCTTTCTTTACTTCCTGGTAAATACCTGGTAAATTGATCCCCACATATGTCAATGATGGCACAACTGGTTGAAAAAAACATATTAACAATTCATGCACGACTGAAATATATAAATGTATGAGTATAAATTATCGCTACGAACTTCTAATAGAGTATTTCCCCATCTTTTACTAATTGTTATGTGATTTATTTGATTTCTGGTTACGCCCGTCTGATGAAATTCAACATTCTTTGTTTATTCTAAATATTCCATCAATCACAACGTTATGATTACTGCAAATTTTCGCGAAAAGTTCGAACTCTTAATCTCTGCAAGGCAGTGTAAAAGCCTTCTTATCATCAGACGATGCCTGCTTTGTAGGTGCGTATATCTGAACTATTGTTACACATTTCACAATACTGTTGAATTATGTTACAAGCTGTAGATCTGATATTGCCTTTCATGTCGTCAAGACTACGCTATACAGAGACACTTACTGACAAATAGACTCCATTAAACAACGTTCCCGGTAGCCACCACATGAAGGTATTACAGGCACTTGGCCAGGAATTCAATTAACGTTTGTGCTTGATCCTAAGCCAGACCATCTTGAATATTAGTGGTTATAAAATGAGTACATCAGACAGACTTAACAGTCCTAGTGGTTGGGGTGGTGGCACTGCGAGTTTTACAAAGATCGACCTAGACGCTACACAAGTTGACATTCACCTTGAACCCACAGGAATGTACTGTCATTCCATCTAGGGTCGAAAGTTGTAGTAAGATACCATTCGTTTCAGTTTAGTTTCACAGCGCCAGCATAGCAACCAACTGTATCGCCGATTAAAATGTTCTGGACAGTATTGATGGTTTATTCAAAATATATTGGGCTAAAAGATCCGTGTTAAACCATTTTCATCCATGAAGAATGATTCGTGGGCTAAGAAGTCCAGACAACTATTAACATTCCCGAAAATGGAAATAATACAGGGGTGATCTCAGGGTAGTGAGTCTATCGAAATGATTATAGTATGTGATATATGAAAAATATTCGAAAATCATTAATAATGTTTACTGGGAATGCATACGTTCAATTCAAATATTATTAAGGGCAAGTTTGATAAATTACCGTATCGACACCGTGTGTATGTAAAAATGGGTTGACTAGTTTACATGAGTGTAAAATAATATGTCGTCGGCAAAGTAAAATTTTTTATATCGTTTGATTAGACTCGACATCATATCATTTTATTTATCATCATTGTCAGAACCCAACAAAATGCATCTCCACCGGAATGAACATCACATATATTACCTAGTATCTCACTTCATCAATTTAGATACTATTTTATAGCTTTCATAATATAATCACTATTGTGAAACGCCTGATGATAGTAAAGGAACATATATAATCGTGATTGCCATTCGGCTGATTATATTCAACGATAATTCCATTCAAAATGTTGCTCTCGGCCTCAAAACTAAACTGTTCTACCATTTACCGGTTTTCAACAACCCATATATTTTACGTTTCTTCTTTGTATTATTAGGTTTAACGTATCTTTACCAATACATTCCTCACTATCTTAACTGCTGAAATCATCTTCATAAATCAGTCACAATTTTTTATACTTTATTGAGATACTAAATGCAACTGTACCCTAACATTCTGAGCAGTCGAACAACAGCACAATTTTTACGGAGTCTCTTCATTTTTAAAAAAATTGAATAATGCGAATCTGAACTAAGTTCCCTAGATTCAACAGTGAGTTTCTAAACTACTTGCTTATTGTTATATGGTATGTTTGGTTACTTGTGTGCGATCGGATGGGGATAGCAAAGTTGTACAGTTGTTTTGTGCTAGCACCAAGCAAAATTGGAAACTAGGGCAGTTTCTCGTTTAACATTCGATGTTTAATACATATTAGAAACAACAAATTAATAGCGTAATTCCGTAATTTGTCACTTGTGGCGTGCAGAAGCGTGATGAATCAGAAGATTGACTTTGGTGAACATGTCTGCGATACAAATCACAATACCTGATTTTTTTTAAGCAAAGCTAGATGTATTTAGGTCATCCATTGATGCATAAGTACGTAAATTTGCACAATTGTCATATTTTACGCTACTCCTACTACTAATTTTCAATTCGAAAGACCTCTAATTTTCAATTTTTAAGACTAATCATTGAATGCGTGCTTAGTAATAAGCAAAGTTCGCATGTACGATTCATGCGACTTTCCAGAAAAATGAAGAGTTCGTATCTTCGTTTTCCTTCAAACAACGTATCCGAACTTTGTCGTTTCAAACATGGTTCTACCATTCCAGGTTCTATGTTCATGTACGCATGTCAATGATAACTCTCTTCCTAAAAGCTACCTCTATGGGATATAGTAATTATTTTATCCTAATCTCGACCGCCATTTATGATGTCAGTAAATAGCTTATGAATAACATTTTAGAGTGCAATTCAATTTTCTTTTCATCTTCGTATTTAATTACTTGCCTTTATTGCTTATTAAGGAACAACAATCTATATCTCCACAATTTTAAGTATCTTGTGGACGACTACGTTTTCTTGTCTCATATCAATTATTTAAACTTAATTTTACTACAGTAAGTTTCTCGTATACGCATTACGTGACCGTACCATTTTATTCAACTTTGCGTAATTATATTGTTAATAGGTACAGTACTTCAAATATAGTTATTTTTAATTCTATGCTTCAATGTTACCATCTCATCATTCTCATATCGGGTGCAATTTCGTCACATGACATTTTTAAATAGCCCAATTTTCTGAAAAGCATGCCAATGTTGATCACACTTTAATTATGGTGACAACCGGGCATCGCACTGTTGATTATCATCATCGCTTTTACCGCGTATTGTAATAAGTGATTTGGTAAAAGATTTCAGTAACGAGAATTCGATGCCGTTAATGAGTTAGATATTCCATAATTTGTTCCAATAATATTGCTAACATTTATATACATTTCGATAGCAGAGATATATAGTTTAGGAACAGTTTTACATCTTAATGTTTGCCAAAAGAGATCTCTAACAATTCTATCAACTTTATTTTCCATAGATCTGATGGGATATTATTTGGAGCAACTGTATAATTTGGCTTCATCTCAAACATGATTTGCTTCAGAATTCTGTTGATGAGGATGTTTTGAGTTAAGAAACTGATTAAAGTGTTGTAACCACCTACAATTTACTTCTTTGAGAGCAACCAAAATATGTTCGTTTCATAATTTATAGATTTGATGCGCTCTTTTTATGCTGTATAATAACAAACGCCAGTTGCAGACGTTCATAAAGATTATTTTGGCTATAGATGTTGTAATAGAAGGTCGTCATATTTAAATTATATGAAATGCCATTGATTTATTCATATCTAATTGACTATATACTTAAAATAGTTTAAGAGCACACATCCAAATATAGAACATATTAAATTATTATTTAATCAACACCTACTATTCCAACTGCAGTTTTCTGTTTTTGAAAACAAAGCGATATTCGTATCTGCACTGCAAACATGTTGCATAATTATATTTATCATAATAACAATTAGTAAAATCGTCTATGTATGAATACTGGCTTTTTCATTTGACTCAATAATCAAATGTGAACATAATATCGTACCATTCCTACAGTATTTGATTCCTGTTCACTGGAGTAAATAAATAATGAATTTTATATTTAATTATTCCTATTTTCTATACCTGATTCATATATCAAAATAATTGCTTTTGCTTTATGTACTTTGCTAGAATTATAACTCAAATGGGATGTCGTATTCTGCATACGAGTATAAACTCTACAGGTTTATTGTATATATTTTACAGGAATATACATAAAGTGTTCTATGTACGTTATAACATCATATATCCTTTGATTGCAAGGCATAATATAAAATTATATTAGATTTTAAGATTGAAATTTCTAAGCGAACATCACATTTATATACAAATGATGATGAGAATGACGATTATTAGGATACTGATGATGATTACCAAGATCACAATGATGATAACTATCTTTTCATAGAATCGCAACACAGACAAAATATGTAAAGCAAACCAAACCACCTTCACAAAAAAACAAAAAAAACCCACTAACAGATGCTACAAGTAACAAATTTCTATTATCATAAAAAATAATGGGATTTAAAGTACGAAAATTTCTGAAAATAAAATCAATAAAATACACAATCCTTATGTAAATTGGCAATTATGTCCCTTTTGTTGTGCATTACCTATTAATAAAATCTATTTTAAATCTCTGGGCTCTGTGACGTTCATTGTAAATGTTGCCGGAGGGACTTTAAACCAAAACGATTATGGGCATTGTAAAATGAACCTTGTGCAAGTAAATGTATTCATATAATTGAATGACGTTTGAGGATCATATTCACCCATTTAGATTATATTTCATAACTAGAATTAGATTACATCATACGCATATCGTTACTCTCACCAACATTTTTGGTCATATTGTGGCCGCAGATTCTGCTAATCCATCGCATAACTATTGCACTTTGTATGTCTCTCCTCTTCATTATATGATTCCAAGTGTATCATCAGTAATCAATTTATTCCTTCAATAACTAATGAAACCAAGAATGTTCTTACCGATCATTGTCTCAATACGCCATCGAATGTGTTCCAGTCTTGGTAATAGTCATTATATAAAAAACGATTAGCAAACCGCTTGTGAATCGTTGATTTACTTCATCATCTCGAAGTTTAGCAACATTTATGCGTTTGCCATTTCTATGCTGCCCAATAATAAAGTAATTGGTGAAAACATCTGTTATACTAACGTATAGTATAGAGTTTCTCAATCTTTATTAGCTAATAGTTATGTTCTATGTTTATGATCATTTTGATTTTTGGTACTCCCGTTCAGGACAATCCAAGTTTCTAGTACATTTCCATAAAATGTTCACTATTATTATTCATATCACCTACTCCGTATTCAACTTCCGTAGAATTCGAGCCAACCTATACATTTGTGACACACATACATGTGACAATATCCATTCTATGAATATCAACAAGGTTTTGTGAAAGTTAACGTTCCGAAGGTAAAGCTAAATTATTTTTTACAAATTTAACACATCTTTTGAATCTAGCTGTGATTATTCGATCTCATTTTGACTTCTAATCGACTATACTACATTTTGCATTTGCACTACTGTGATCTATGTGGATCGGATTTCCAAAAAGCAGAAGAATTTATTTTTACAATAAAGTTCTTTCTCGCATCCATTCTCGCATCGTTTTTGAAATCTCGCTTAATCCAAGAATATTCTAATTTTAATCACATCAGTTCTTGCGCCAGTTCATTCGATTCAGACATTATTCTAACGTTCTAAATAGTCTCCGTTTACATAATTCAAAAGTAGTCATCGTATTCACATCCATATAGACAGTTCTTGTGCAATTATGTATTTTATCGGTGCGAATTATAATCGTGTTTGAATAGATGTTAGCATTGAATTACTTTTCCTGTAGCCACTGTTATTGCAGGCACTTGATCAGTAATTGATAGTTGTCTTTAGCAGTTATTTTAAATAGTATCCACAATCAATTCAAGTCAAGTAATATCTAGGTTACGTAACCTTTCTACCCTCATCGTCGTATTATAAATAACTTGTCCACATTTTGTCAATTTCTGAAGTGGAATTGAGGCTAAAAAAAGCATAGGGCAGTTGAACCAATATGCACCACTGTATACAGATGTAGATACGCGTAACGTAACTATAATTGATTTTACACTTTCAATTTGAGATCTAAATTTATAGTTATTTTAGTTAGACATACATAGACAGATATTAGACACACAATTTAAACCATGTTGTATAAAGGTTGAGATGGTCCAAATGATGTAATTAATTAAAATGATATTGTTCTAAATCAAATGATCATTATCATCTATAGCATCATTATACCAACCCTTTGGAGGCTTTCAAATTCTAATACATTTCGTCATTTTGAAATTTTGATGATAAATGATAGTCAAAACAGTCAGCCTAACTCTAACTAAATATTACTAAATGAATATGTTTAGTATCTTAAAGTGGAAGTAACTTTTAGACATTTTCAGTATTCAATCCCTTGACTTCTACAATTTTGTTACTATAGAAATGAAAGTATCTAATTAGATACAAAAGTTTTCTTGTTATTTGTTTGTTAAATCAAAGTTTAAAATCACGATTTATTATATTTTCTTATATTAAAATTGAAATATTATAATATACGAGAAGTATACACTGAATACTTTAGGAAAAGTTTGAGTGAATTATTTCAAAATCTATTATTATTTGAATTAGGACAATTCTCAGGGGTCTTTAGATACGAGCATAGTAATGGAGAACATATTGTTTAAAGTAAAGTTTACATAAGTGAATTAATTTAAAATTCATCAAACTATGCCAGTATCTTTCATTTCTAATTTGATTTGGGTTGGTAACTTTGATTTTGATTAAAACATTGACCTGTAGATCTCAGTAACATAATATAGAAAATACTCGAATAATATGAAACACTCGATCACGGTAAATGTCAGTAATTGCTAAAATAGATGGTGCTAATGTCGTGTTTGTCGACTGGTAGAAAAAACAACTCAACAACAGTTGGCAAATTTCAATTATAGTTGTTTGAGTTTACATTTGATGTTACATGCATATTTAAAACGGCAAATTAACATCGTAATGCGGCCCTATACGCTATCGAGGCGTAAAGGCTCAGATGATGATGATGAAGGACTAACCGCCTAAAAATTTATTTCAATTGATGTCAGTATCAAATTTCACTTCCGAAGACACAGGGAGGAATGCAGGCACTCGGTCAGAACTGAACTTCAGTTCACTTTTGTATATAACCTAGTTAGACCATTAATAAGTACGAATAAAACTAAAAACTGGTGCTTTTCTGGTTACTAAACTAAAAATTGGTGCTTTTCTGATTGCTAGACAATTAATAATTTATCTCTTTATATAAGTAAAATCGCGAAAGTTTCGAAAGTCCTGGTGGGGAGGGGGGTATTCGTTTAGGTAAAGTTTAAAGACTACAAAAATGTCATCGTGTTAAGTTTTCAATACTTTTTCGTTGTACCTATTTGCCGAAAAACTTAACACAGAAATAGAAGGTAATCTGTCCCTTATATATTATATTATATATTATTGCGTATGTACAAGTTACATTTAAAGAACTTTAATTGGGGCTTTATTGTGATAAATTGGTATATTTCTATTGCTTGTTTCCATTCTCCCGAAGTCTGCGTTAAAAAAATGATTCGCCTCTTGTAGCTATTCACAATCCATAAAATTTTTCACATCTTTATAAGAACAGAAGTATATTGCCTAGCCAGGCTATGAGTTGTGCCTGGGGAATTTCGCGTGTAGGTTGTAGAAAATCTTATGTTAATGTAGTAAAGTATCAGTTGATAGCGAATCGGCTTAACCTATCAATTTTAGTACAATACGATGCAAAAAAAATTCTCTTTTTGCTGTTGAAGAAAACGATCATTTAACAAAAAAATATTAAAAGATCAATCTCTCGAGATAATATTATGAATTTTTAAATGATATAATCATCTACAAGAATTTCCATATAAAAGTAGATTTAATACAACAATCTGACAATAATTTCTTGTTAAATGAACGAACTCTTAAGAACCGGAAAAAAGACAGAAATCTGTTTTGTTGGCTGTTAATCGGAGTGTATTGCAGCGCAAAGTTTAGATTTTTGAAGAAACTTTGTCTTTGCAATTTTTGAATTTAAAATAA
>JANSTX010056610.1:29745-39911 GCA_027564355.1 Penthetria funebris
AGTGACATATAAGAATAGATAAGATTTTGTCAAAACGAGAATTTTGAGTTAGGTTCCTTGCTGTACGTCAGGCGTTTGTGAAAGTAATAAATCTAGGCAGAATAAGAAGAGAAAATTTTCTGGTGCGTTAATGCAATTTGACTACATGTATAGGACCGCTTTGAAAATCAACCATTTTTTCTTCACAGGTGATCCTAACCCCTTATTGTTAGTTAATATTGATTAACTTCACTTTTACATTGGAAACCATTTCATAGTGATGCGGAATGAAATTTAACAATTTAGTCGATTCTAAATTATCATAACATTTTCCTTTTCTTGATATATCCAAATAAGAGTATATACTCAGTCGCTAATAACCTACAAGACGTACTAAGAAATGAAATTCAGTAAAGCGTTTTTTTAAACATAAATAAAATTTTGGTTTAAATATTAAAATTTAATTTTCATTTCTGCAGTATTTACAACAAATATCTCTTGTCTTGAGTAATGCAATATAAAAGTTTAATAAATTTTATATTTAAAATAAATTGAGATACAATGAAATGAATATTTTAATATTTAACTTTTTGATTTATATATCAATGTAGCGATTATCATATATTTATGCAAATACGGAGCAATGTAATAAAATAAATGATATTAGAATTAGTTAATGTTCTAAATTTTTTTATACAATCCCATTATACAACTGATAATTATGTTTATCGCCTCAAGGACCAACAATCTCTCAAATATTCATTTCATATTGTATTTATTCAAAAATATTGGTCGTATAAGGGGCACCAATGACCGAAAGTTTGGAATTGTGAAATGATGATATTCGTTAGCGACATTGTGCTAACTTCACTAAATCGAATGTACAATTGCTAGTTACGCCATCTATCCGCATGATTCCACATTCCTCTCGGGAACACAAATCTAGAGTCAATCAATTTCAAAAATATTAGAAATCCTCTACAATATGCCATCGGTTCACTAATTTTCATTATTTAGTCTTTAAAACATCAATCTTAATAACCTATGAACTATATTTCACAAAGCTAGTCAAGTATCACCTTTTGAATAAATAGCATTACAAACTAATGAATTATGCTCAATTAAATATACAGTAAATTAATTGATATTAACAACATATTTGACCACGACCATATTAATTACGCTACTCAGGCATGTGACACGATGATATTTGTCATATTCCACGCTTTTTAGTAATATATCTTAACAATCACCACTTAAGGGTATGGCATTACGATGTTAATATTTACATGCATCAAATGTGAACTCAAATTCCAATAATTGATATTTGCCAACTGAATAATATAGGATAAATCAGAATTATTGAGACATTTGAATATTTAAGTAGAGTGGTGAATAAATCCCCATCAACTTAGTTATTTGTTGAGATTTCGATGATAGTATAGGTCACTTTATTTGTCATATCGTACAATTGTCGATACTACCGATTAATTAAAAAAATACTCAAGTTTCCTTGACGTACCATGATTAGTTTCATTTTGGAAATATTGATTCTTAGACCAACTTGTGAACTGTATTCCACATGTCGTTCTAATTTGAAAGCAGCTATATAAGAACAGATTACAACTTAAAATCTTGAACAATTCCATCAACGAAGAAGATAACGTGGAAATAGCATGGTGCAAGTTAAAAGAAAATATTAATAACGCAACATATAAAGCGGTTGGACGAAGGCAAGTTAATATTTATTCTAAACACATCATTAAACCATGGTTTACAGAAGAAGAAAAGTTTTTGACACCGGACTTAAAATACAGAAAGCTAAAAACCCCAGTAAAATACAGAGTATATAAACTCAAACAGAATTAATGCAAAAATAACGCAAATTAGAATGGAATACTGAAACCGTTTTAGTTAAAGACATGGAACGTGATTTGTATGGTGGTAAAAGAAATCTGGAACTTTCTCAGAAATAGAAAGAAACCTGTAAATGAATATACCCAAAATGCATAAGTATCTGTTGAAGCACGGGTAACGCGTTTCCAAAATTTATTTACCAACACAGAAGAGTTTCGTTTGTGATATACAAGACACAGAGTTCATGATAATAATTTTCATGCAAACCAACATCTGATTAGAATATTGAAAAATAGAAATTCACCCGATATTGATAATATCTCAAACGAGTGTCTAAAATATGTTGTGGACAACCTAATTACTGAGATTCTTAAAATGTTCAATTAATTACTTGAAAATACAGAGATACTCACAAATTGGAGAATTAGTGTAACAATACTTACAGAAGGGCAGTAAAAGTGATCGAAGAAACTATCGTACTATCACTTTATTAAGCGCTTTTCAGAAACTCTTCACTAAAACTATTGGCGATGAAATCACGTCAAAAACTGAGATTTGCGCTGAACAGAATGGTTTCACAAAGAACAGATATATTATTGATTCTATATTAATGTTACGACAACGTGTGTAGAAGTTCATTGAATACAACACACCATTTAACTTGACGATTTTATAAATATTTAAAAAAAAAAAGAAAACATCCAGAAAAATATGACTGGTCTTATACAGCAGATAAATGTTTCACAACACAACGCGAATTAACGTAAATGGATAGTTCACAAATGAAATACCAATATATCAACTGGAATCCGTCAGGGTAATAGTTTGAGCCCAACATTGTTCAATATGATTATGAACAAAATCATACTTAAAATTAAATCTACAGGGATAAAGAATCGGAAATCAACTGATCAGTATCATTAGTGTTATGTGAACGATGCGTTTCGCATTGTAGAAAATGAGAAGGATTTGCAACGTTTATTATTTGCATTTAGGTAACATACCAATCGAGCAAAGTCATGGCCTCCATTACTTGGGTGCAGAAACAAGCAATTATCGAAATGTTACTGAAGAAGTTCGCAATCAAACTAACACAAGGCTGCATCAATATATGAATGCCTTCGACACGTCATTTGGAGAAACAAGTTCATGTTACTAGAAAGCAAAGTACGAATTCATTATACATGCGTAAGACCTATTTTAACATATGCAGCGGAAACCCGTAGTGATATGTCTAAAACTAAACACATCATCCTCATAGTCACAGAATTAAAAATCTTACGTATTATCACCGGTCATTCAGTCAAAGATAGAATCAGGTTCTTTTCAGACACACAAACAGTTAACTGATGATTAGTTTATAATACAGACATCACTTGACAATATATTGTAAACAATTTTTAATGCAATGTGTCTTGAATGACAACAGTTCGTGGACGGTTTTCACAAAATTCGTTATATACATTAGCACAACATGAATTTTGCATGCCAAATATAAATTTGATCTACACATTTTTGTTGACTTAGACCACATTCAAATTCTAATTCAGAAATTCTTATTAGATGATAGTACACTTAGATTCTAAAGGTTTATTGACATATATGTATAACAGCCAAGGGAGCAAAACAGAATATGGAATATCCTATTCTTGCAAGAAATAGCCGAAGCACGTCACACCGGAGAGATATCGATAAATTAAGTAACGTCATTGAAAGAGTAATCGTTACCACTGCATCAATGGCATTTCTATAAATTAAACCTAATTTCAAGTTACTAAAATTTTTAAATTAAAAACTGTAACTGATGTAGTATTGGGTAACTTGAATTACAAGTGATTATTACTGAAGATGGATTTATTAAAATTTAATGTGATATGCAGATAGAGAAATACATAAGGAAGAAAAAAAGAAAGAATTTAATGTAGAATTATTATTGTAATTCAGTCTTGTTCATCTGACATCTGTTCATTGGGTGTTTTATTCTATGGTTAACCGGTTCATTAAATCTGATTGATCTGTCGTCACATCTCCGGAGGATAAAATTTTCTGAGACCTTAATTTTGTCTAAAAATTTTAAAGCCTAAATAACCAATATTCAATTTATTCATTAAATACCAGCAGCACGATAAATTCGACGATTGCTAATATGTCTGTATTTATTTCTAGGTGTTTTAGCACCGATTACTTATCGAATGACGGTAAAGGATATTAATTTTTTCCATTTGATGTGTCGATATTGAAGACCAAAAGAAGAATGCATATGTCATTAACGCTCTTATCAGTTGTTAATGAGTATGCCACATTTAAAGTCATAAAAATCATCGAATGAAAATGATAAGTTTCAATTCTTTCAAACAATTTAATTTTTAAAAATAAACTTCGTAGTTACTAGAAATTATAGGAAATCAGGAAAACAAACTGCGTAGTTACAAGAAATTAGGTATATCAATGAAGTTTATCGTAAAAAGTCTTAATTATTCGAAATTCGTATTGACATTTCGAAAAAGCAAATACGCGTGGTAGTACCCGATTCAAGAAACTTTTAGGGTTACCTTTGTATATTAACTTACTATAATAACTGTAAATATTTTCCTATATTTTGTCTCTTGTTATTTTATCAACCTCATTAATCGAACATCTTTTGTTTGTATTTATTGTCATCTTTAATTAAGAACATAACAATCCCTATGAGCTATTGTTGGCTGTATTTAAAAGATACATCCTACGATTTTTCTTTAATTTCTTTATCATCATGTAATTTACTTGCGAAGGTAACGTAATAGCTCTTATATACTACAAATAAATAAACAAGAGTTCGATCGGGAACCGTAAAAGATAAAATAAATAATATATGTCAACATTTATCCTTTTGTTATTTGACGGTACATTTTTTCCTTCAGGGATGCTATTGAAATTTCTATAACAAAGCTATCGGATTGAAAAAAGGTTTTAGGCATTGATAAACTTCAGAATTTCCCAATAATTCCTTTCTTGTGTAAAAAGATAAAAGTTTAATCTTGTAAATAATTGAAGTTATTTATTTATTTATTTTTGCGTTTTGCAATTAAAATGTGTGTTTAGAATGCAACAAAGCGTATTTTTTTTTCACACGCAGAACACGCATTAATATTTCTTATGTGTGTTTAAAATATGATAAGGTTCTGAAACAAGTAACATAAACGTGCGGGTTTACGACCGTGTTTTCTTTTCACACTCAGAGCTTGCATATATATTTCTTATGTGTTTTTATAATATGAGAAGGTTCTGGAACAAGCAACACAAACGCACAGGTTATAGTCGTTCAATAAAATTATCATTGACTTTGAGGTACTACTTAACAGGCGATATATTAGCTCAAAGTCATTACTATAATAATTTGCGTACTGATACATTTATTTTACTCCTTAATACCAATTGCATCTACATTTGCCATACTAAAATTTGGACATAACTTCGGTTTCACTATACAGCATGCACAAGTTAGTTTTCAAAACAGATATTAATGGGCATTTAAAGTGCGGTCATATAATTTATAATATGAAAAATATAAATACATTTTATCAAAATCTATTAAAATTACGTTATACATTTTGTGTAGAAATAATGTGCGATCAAAACTCACTATTAAACGTTTAATGAATGGTTTTGAAGACAGAATGTAGCAGATATAATCATGGACACCAACGTACGATAGATCAACTAAAATCATTGTTGTTTGTCTAAAAAGTGTTTAACACAATCTGTCAACCTTGAGTCGACACGTGCTTGTGAAATTGGATAAAAACTTTGTGGGACTTGTTCATATGTTAACCCTAATTTTCATGAAAAAATCATAATAAGTGATGAGTTCCACAATATATATGTTGATAAACAAAAATTCGATTCAGAGCAACAGAAATCAATCACCTTTGCAATTAAAAGTGATAATATGGTGTGATCTGTGGCCCCTAAAATGTGGAAATTAGATATTAATTTTTTTGCAGATGTACGTGAATTTACGGTAACTGTTAAAATAAGTTATATGACAGTGAAATTCATAGATTTGAGCAAGAAATTTTTTTCTAGGTACGAGATATCAACTATTTTGCGATGCAATTTAATGAAATTTAGTAATTTCCAGGGCCTACAAATTAAAATCAAATATTTACGTGAACTCTCTATGTATAATGAATTAGATTCCTAATTGATAATAGCGTCACTAATCATTAGATAATAATCTAATTATTTTCATTAATATGTGGTTACAAAATAACAGACAAGGTCACAATGTTTAATAGTTGTTTACATTCCTCTCAGTGATTGTATCAAATATTGGTACTCGTTCAATTATTCAATTTAAACTAAAGTGAAAATAGCTATTAATATAATTGAAGAATGATTAAATATGATTCATAATTTTTCACTTTTACGGTTCATGGACTTGGAACTAATAATTTTTCATTGGTGACAAAAAGAGTGGCCGACTATTATTGAGACTACCCATATTTACTTTTATACGTGGTGTCACCGGTATGTTACCGGATTTATAGAGACGAAAAATATCGTGTGGCTGTCGTAATTGTTGACTGGCTGAAAAAACATATCCCAACAATAAACTAGCTTGATGGGTTATGCACAACTCTACTGAAATATTAAATACAAAACTGGATGATTATAATTGATCCAATATCTTCTAGTTGGTAAATTTCAGTTATGATTATTTTCATTCACATTTGATGTTTCATGCATATTATAAATGGCAAATTAATATCTTGATGTCATCATATACGACTTTTAGACGTAAAGATTAAGATGATGATGATGATAATGATGAATTATAAAATAGGAAACAAGCATCAAGCCTTCCATTTTATCTAGGGTATCGGTTCTAACTAGTGTCCATAAGGTTGTCCATCTATCTGTCTGTTCGTATGTATATATTATTTCAGCTGCAAAGTATCAATAATAATAGTATGGGTTGACATTTATTATTACATATGCATATCAGTATTGGCATATAATTATACCATTATTCTACACTATAATCCAATCACGTAGTGAACAGGTCGAGATATTGAATTAATGATTATATCTGCATGACGAGAAATAATTAAACAATAACAAAGATTAAGAAATTTATCCTGTTTAAAATGTTTAGTCTCGTGAGAAAATAAACTGTGTTAATTCTGCGTTCTTTGACTGAAATACAGAACCACTTCTCGATTGTTCTCAAAATTGTGGACTATACAATGTGTATAGGGAAATTCAATACGATTAATAGTATCACTATCATTTATTGAGTCTTCTCACTATAGAGATGAATAGCTTGAATTTTCAATAACAATAAATAAATAAAAAGTACACATCTAAAGACCCGAGTACAATGTAACTTTAAAACTTAACATAAATTTATAGGAAGTTTTGTTATGTTTTCATAATTTATGAAAAAACTACTATACTTTTATTGTTATTAACTTTTTTGACCTACTACTTTTACTTTGACATGGTAGAAAACCAATACTTGGAAGTCATAGTGATCCTAAATCAATACTTTACATTTCAGCAGTCTAGTTTTTACGTCACATTAATATATCACTTAAATTAACTTTAGATACTCACTCAAACTCAAGTACTCAATGCGAACTACTTATTCAATATTGATCGCAAGTACCGAATATTCAATAGACGTCCCCTATTCTTCAATTAGCGCTTACTTTGATTATTATCCAGCTCAAAATAAAGAGGCGCAATAGTGTTGATAAACATTAATCCTTCGTTACACCAGTATGTAGATCACTAAGTTGAAATATCATCAAATAACCTCAATTCACTAACGCCATAACTTGGAACATAAACCTCTGAATCATTTTACAACTTTCCTTTAACTTAATCTTGAATTTCGGGCTTACTCAAAAACTAACATTAAATCCATCTTGCAAATTGCTACGTCTCAATTGAGATGAAAAACAGTACGTGGATTGATGTTCTATTCGAGCCATATTCCGAAAATCTTGGTTTCCCCATACTGTTTGCAGCGAGTTTGTGCGTGAAATTTAATCCCTTTCTGTCTAATGCGAACATATTTTATCTTACACAACCAAAAGTTAACAGATTTGGAACAAGATTTAATACATAAACTACGACATATTCTACTTCATTTATATTTTAACTATGACAATACTTTTTCGTAAATAAATTGGATTGTAATATTTCAAGCTCATTATCAAGCTCTTTATCTACATCACTTGTCTTCCCCTTCTTTTAACTTAATCTGTCCAAACAATTATAATTAAAAATATTCGCACTGTGAACATCAAGCAGAGAATATGTCCGCATTTTACTACTAGTTATATAATCTATTTAGTTTCTTGTACTACCAATGACAAGATAATACAGCTGCATCACTCTTGAATCTATGATTATTCGATCTGATATTGGCTTATTTTCGATGTTTTCTAAAAGAACACTTCAATTAACAATAACTCAATTGCAGTAATATTACAAACTATGTTAAGCAGGAATACAAATCACTTTTATGATTGATCATAACTTAGATCGATTAGAGCTTATAGTGATATTATATTAGTGCGGGGGCGAGGAGAAGTAACAATATATCAAGTAACAATATTTCAAGTTACTACAAGTTTCGCCCAATTTAAATATTAGCTTTATTTATGTAGTTGAATGTACCTCGGTTTACGAACACCATGCCTCTATAATATATAATCGTAACTACATAAATATTTAAATTTAACTTTATCGAAAACAGTATCCAATTTCGGAAATTTAATTGATATTTCTAATTACTCATAACACCATACATAAAATTTGACCATATTCAGAATGTTAATAGTTGTAATAAAATATTCAAAAATTAAAAACAGACCGATTTTAAAAAATAGCAACTATAAATATTAAGTTCGTGACTTTAATGTTACTATCATACTGAGCAGAAATGCATCAAATTTTGCTTTTCACCAATTAGTAAATATAATCATAATTAATTACAGACATTTGGAAGAATAAAACTTTCAATTCAAAGACCACCAACGAAGAGTCCTTTCAGGATTTTTTTTTGTATCCATTATTTATAAACTGAATGACCATAACGTAGAAGGTGAAATATCATTCCGTTTGAAGTAGAGACAAGAAAACAAAAGCAAATATGAAAAGTTTTATCATCGTGGGTAATCTTTATTATAATTTGTTAAGAAAAGACATTTGAAAGTCTGTCCTTGAAGACTATCCTGGTTAAGAAATAACTGTTATTGAGAAGAAAAAAAAACCCCACTCTTCACAAAGTGTGACATCAAATAAACTTTAGGTATACATGTATGAAAACTAGTCGTATATACGATAATATGAATAAGATTTGCTTTTATTTTAAAAAGGTATATTCTCAAGGTTTACTGATCTTGTCTTCAAAGAACGTTCTGGTTTTTTTTTACAATTAATGTGGCTGTATATACGAGTACGAGGACGGATTGAAAAGGAAGACAAAACAAGGAATAACTTTTTTTGGACAGAAATCCATTTATTTTTGAAATATAATCTTCTTTCAGCTTACGCATACTATATTTCCATCCTTTAATCTATTCTGAATATTATGATTCCTCTGCAAAATATACGATTTTTGGGGCAATGATTTCGAAATTTCAAGTCAAATAAATCATAGGTAGTAGTAACTTTGATAATGTCAGAAGACCCTTCGAAAAACATGGGACTTAGACAAAAAATGTGGATCAGTTATGCATATATAGTATGGTGGCATAAAACGCAACTGCAAATCTATCATATACAATTAAACACAATTCAAAGACTTGTTTAATCATAACGGCAGCAATAACCTCCTGATATACTGCAGTTATTCAAGGAATACTGAATATGTCGCCATTGCACATTTATGTACAAATAGAGACAAAAATGATTGCAGTAAGAATTAAATTAAACATAGAATTAATAGACGGTCACACTTAGCCGTTTTGACTGATTGAGCAGGCTCCAGAATATTTGGCCATTTTTCTTGAGAGAAGCTACAACAGTTTTCCAGGCTGAGATACATGCAACAGAGACCTGTATTCACAGGAGTCTTAGAAGAAAGTACATTGACAAAAGTATAGAAATATAATCTGACAGCCAACCAGCAACAAGCAATTGACTCATATAAAATTGAGTCAAACATAGTGTGGACTATATCCAAAACTGATATAACTGGTAAACGTAAACTCAATAACTCTGCACTTAGTAGCATAAAAGTCGTGAGGGAATCGAAGGAAACGAGAAATCGTCAATACTGGGCCTGAACCATTCTGCATAATAGCCAAACGCACTCTCATATTGGCTAATTAAAG
>JANSTX010056611.1:0-25205 GCA_027564355.1 Penthetria funebris
GTACTCAAAATTGCTCTTCAACAGCTCTACAGAGTACGGGAGAGTGGTAGAGACGCTCTATAGTGTACACACTGTAGATAGAATCTCTACACTTTACACACTACACTTTACAGAAAAAATTCTATAGTGGACACTTGACTTTACATTAAAGCATTAATTCCCAAAACTTATTTAATTTTTAATTTAATATATAACTTAATAAATTAAACTAATTATATTTAATTTCTATTTGTTTCAGGTAAGAATCAATTTACGTAATTTCTTGTTTACACTCAAGCAGGCCAATATGCGAATGTAAGTAAAATAAAGATATGATTGTACAAGTATACGAATATAATCTATTTCATGAATATATAAATGTTACTACAAGCAGATAAATTACGTCGTATATTGAAACTCGTTACCACTGAGGTGGTTCAGGGTCTTCTACTATTTTGACTATCATTATGTTACCTGCATTACTTCACTAACAACAATTCGGCCAACCTAGGTAACTGTAGAGAAATGGCCGACTATACGAAAATTCCAAAAGTCTACTCAATGTCTAGGCGAAATAAAATCCCCATTACAATATATAAAAAGCGTCAAGCAACCAGAATTGTTGATAATATTGCACCAGAAAATAATAAAAGTAGACTTTGACAACATCGCATCTATTTTACATGCCATATTATTTGGTAAAGTATGGTCATCTGATGATATCCCAACCTGACGGAAAACAGGACTGATAATCCCAGTTCATGCGAATAGAAACTTGACTGGGTGTGAGAATTGACTTGGCATCACGTTACTAAACAAACAAGGTTATTTTAATAATTTATACACTATACAGTTTAGTTATAACAGGTTGATTTCAGACCTGGCACATCATGCATAAACCACATTAACATCTTAAGAATCATAGTCAAACAATCGATCGAATGACAACAAAACACCATTATAATATATAATATATATGATGTTCGTTGACTATACGTTCGACATTCCTGATCGAGTTCTGATATGCACAGATGGAATACCGTTCAAACTAATAAAAATAGTTTACAATCTTTATCGTGACAGAATCTTACATTGTGGAAAACTTAGCCATGAATTTGATCTATATTCAGGTGTTAAGCAGTGAAGTATTTTGTCAACACGCTTGTTTCTATATTCGTTTTAGATTATATTTATATGAATGAATCACTTTCATATTCTGGCAAACTGAGTTACATGAATCATAGTAGCCGAGTCGGTTTATTGTTAGCAACAATGCAACAATAATAAACACACTGTAAATTCCCAAGAGTAGAACTTGAACTTATATTGTGTGACAATAATAGCATGCAAATCATCCAAGTATACTTACTCAGTCCGTATGAAAATGATGATAAGGTTGAAACATTTTATAAAAATAAATCAAGAAATTAAGTGAAACGTCTAGAAATTATTTGAAGATAATTGTCGATTTATATATTTTATATTGAGTTGTAGAGAATTCTAGAACATATAGACAATTTGTTATACAAAGTTGTAAGTCAAAACAATAAATACAAGGTCATGGCATTTCGTTATCCCAAATGAGTACCGACAAATAGTTAGCTTCAGCTTACTTTAATCCGCTATTAAATTCTCATTAAAAACTTGATTAAAAATCCTTTGGTCCATTGCTTTCCGACTTTCTATTTTGTGTATAAATTACATTTTGTCTTCAAATTTAACTTGTAATAGTAATAGAACCCACTTTAGATTATCTACTTTAATACATTTGCATAAATAATTAAATTAAAATGTTCAATTAATTAATGTAAATTATTTGATTTGTTGAAAATACTTTAATTTTTAATTATTCCAAAAATTTTGTAATACACTAATACTTCATTTGCCAAATATTGCATAATAATAATTTACAAACTTAATTTAAATTAAATAAATTAAATTCAGATAAATAAATTAATGTAATGTGTGCATAGTAGAAACACAAACATCAACTATTATTTACCAGAATTCAGTATTTTGCAATAAACCTTGAACAATGCAATAAAATGCAATTGCATATTGGATAACTACATACCAATTACATATTTTTTTTTTTGTGAATTTTAATAGCTATTAAAATATGCAAAATTATTATGATAATTTAAAATATACTTATTTCAAACGTTAACATTAAATTTCAGTTTATTATTTGAGCAATATATTAATATATTAATTAATGGATCAGGTGGGTTTAATCCCACAACGTAATGCAAGTAGGTCTCCTTTATATAGGGTGTTTTTTTTTTTTGGAGAGGCGGAGAACTTTAAATTGAAATAAATTTCCATGAAATTGCCTTTCTTTGACAGAATAATTTAATGGCATTAATATTAGAAAATGATTTCGAGTATATGGTCGCTACGGCTGGCGTGTACATGGCCTGATGTGAAAATTGACTGCAGACTGCAAGTGAACACTTTCTCGACGTACCAATTTTCATTATTTTCATCTTTGAAACATTGATTTTTAGACCGACTTGTAAGCAATTAGACCACATCTGATACCATGCGGTTCAAAGTTTACCTTGATAACAACCTAGTCCAAGACGAGCAGTAAAAATAGTGGCGACGTAGTATACATCCCTGTTTTATACCCGAATGTACAGTATAAATATCACCAAGCCTTCCATTGTGAATCACGATATAGACTCGAGGATCATATTCATTGACGGTATTCAATAACTTTCGAAGTCGTTCGAAGTCGACAAAAAACATATGCAATGGCTTTTGCCATTCAATCGACTGCTCAACAAAAATCCGTAATATATTGATGTGGTCTGTGCAAGACCTATCAGGCCTGAAACCAGCCTGTTCCTTTCGAATACCCGTCTGCAACACAGAACTGATGTTTGACATAAAATCCAAGTTCCAAAATGTGTGTGTTAGTTGCTTAGAATGTATAAAATCACTTATTTGAGGATGATTAACATGTGATCATGTTCAAAATCGATAGAATAAATACACCACTATCTTTGTTAAAGTTAAATCAAGGGACAAACTTTAAGTTGTGATGAATACTACTGATTTCTGAATTTATGAACGTACGTGATTTGAACAAGCATTTGCATTGTCCTGTTAGACTATATATTCGCTATATTTACAAGTATAGTTACATTAAATAATATGTCCTTCTACATTTTCTTTACAATATGCTTCTTCTATATAAGAAACTTTATTGTTTTGAATACACGTTTTATAAGAATAATGTGTGCTGTAATCTAAAGAAGATCATCCGTGTTTCTGTATATACTCTCGTATCCAGTGCTATATGCTTGACCATAACTATCTATTTAGTTAGAACTATCGATTTTATGTCAAACTTATACCTTTATACGATATAATGGTATAGTATTCAATCGAGTGGAAAGTAATAAAATCGTTCAATGTTATATAAGAGCCAATTCATTTTTGATTACATTTGTCCAATGTATGTTATATTATTGGAATACATTGGAAAGCTGACTTATTTTTAAAAATCTCGGATTAGTATATGATATAGTCAAATATGACGCTAATATATAGAATCAAATGCATATATAAATATTTCATTAGGAAGAAATTTTTTATTTAAAATTTTTTATTTAAAATTTTTTAATTTTCAATAAGGAAAATTATTATATGGAGAAAAATAGCAATAAATTACATTCTCGACTCGATGACATCGCACACGCGATAGTAAAATGAATATAAGGAATAAATTTTACAAGTTGGAAATTAGCCAATTTTAAATAGAAATTCTACAATTTAACAAAATTGTAAAAATAAAATAAAAATAAAAAGGAAAAACGTGCGTTACTCTCTTTTTACAACATTTTAATGTTAATTTAATTTAATTATGAAATGGTAACATTCAAATTTTTAGTACGTATGTATATTTAGGATAAAGTTTTTTATGCAATGTGAACATTCGTATACTTAAAAAAATATACATAAAAAATAAATAAATGAATTTATGTTTTACGCTTTTTCAACTAACTAGTTGTATAGCTAACCACAACTTATAGTTGGAAACTCTCCGAAATTCGAGTACAAGTTATAAAATCACCAGTAGGAAAAATGTATATATAAAGTTTGAATAAATCAGAAAATTTATAGTCAAATTAGTTTTATTTTTTGATGAACCACATTTGTTTTGATGTAAATGTAGAAACTTGAACAGATTAATGCTTTTATGCATACATCAATACATTAATTTGACTATATTTGCATTGCTAAATCAATTGCTACATATCTAATTTAATCTATCACTTTTTGGCATACATTAAAAGGCGCTGAGATAGTTCATTTGAAGTGAAGCATGATTTTCTATAATGCGTGTCTGTTTCCAAAATCCGAAATCTGGTGATAAATGTAGTGACCGCGACTAACATCCAGAATATATTTTTCTCATTGTTCTTTTGATGCGTGATTCAAGTTCAGGTTTCGATAACGAAATTGAGTAGATAATTTTGGGATATTATTTAGAATATCATATGTTATAATATCGTACCTAATGAGACATCCATTGGTGCTGATCACCTATCATCATTATTGATAACAAATTTGCTGAATATTGGCACTCACATATTTATATACCCAACTTGATCTCCTTGGAGACAAAGAAACTATATCAAAAATTAAATTACATAATAACTAAGAATTCTCTGGTATATACAATTTATTATTTTATTATTGAACTTTCTTACTGATTACACGGTGACATACACAATTATTGACTTTATTCAACACGGGCTAAATACACTTGCATCTGAATATTCAGATTATCAGTAGTAAACGGCATTCATAACAATATCAAAACTGAAAAAACGTAATTAAATTTATCAATAATAAAGTAAGGCTTAACTATTAAATCAGAAGAATATATTGTGTTTCAGATAAATATTCAGCAACGCATATATACATACCAACATGTTGAAAAATGACTACTATGATTCCAATACTTAAGCAGGAAATAACCCATTTTTGGTTTAACTGCTCTACCGTTTTTAGCATTTTACAGTGTTATTTTGACAAATTTAAATTCTTTGTCTTCTATAACAAAAATTGAATACGCTAATAATTTGCAGTTAACATCATAAACTTAATTGAGAAACTATAGGCGAATGAATGGAATGTTAGAAACTTAATTTAAATTCATGAAAATGTGAAAACATCGTCTTAACGAAGGCATGAATAGCGCCAATACGCTTAAATAACTTAATTTAAAATTTACAAATACTCGTTAAGTATAACTCCCATGTAGGCGACATTAGTAGAAAAGTCAACATCCTACATCAACATTTCTAAAAAAGTAATCTGTTTTCTAAAAAAACCTCTAGCACAGTAAACAGATAAACGAGAATTAATTTTATCATCAATTATAGCTTACTGGAATCCATAAACGAATTCGAGTAAAGCAATCATTGATTTTTCTCAAAAAAATCATTAACTTTGATAATTCGATTTTCACACTATATGGTAGAATGTCAATTAAATTTAATGAATTCGTAATCCAAATAGATTTAAACACCAAATGAATGTCTAACATGGATGTTGGAATTTATTACCTTTGGTATGTGGAATTTATTAATTATACCTTTGGTTTGTGGAATTTAATAATGAGGAATATCATAGGAACAAAGTGTTTATTAATAGTGTATGACGGGTCAAGCGTGTTTTTTTTTTTCAAAATATTTGACTGAAATGCAGAATCATCACTCCATGCCCATTTATCACATTGTGATTTAACTTTCATTGATAAATTCCTTTCTCCGTGAATGTGCTGCCGTTAAAATAATATCATTCGTATGTTTAGAATTGTAGGTTAATATGCTCTCTTCCGACATAACAGATGATTATTATATAAGTGCACATTCTGAGTACCATATTCAATAAAATAAATGTTAAAAGGCCAATAGCCTACGTGAACAAGTGTTCGATAATTGATGACCCGATGACAAAAATCCTATTAGCATTTCTTGTGCAAATACCCCGTTTACCACTAACGGCGGGTAAATATTTTTGGTAGACCTTCAACAAAATATCATAAGCTACAAATGTTAAATTCAGAAAGAAAAAGCTCTCTATAGGATTCTGTCAAAATTATATTTTTAAAAAAATATTAAGGCTAGAAACGAATTGAAAAACCTCAAAAAGTTGAAAAAAAAAATAGGGTAAACATTTTTTGTTTTTTTTTTTTTTTAATTTATAGCTACTTTTATACGAAAGTTGTGCACAAATAACTTGACCTTCTAAAAAATACTTGTAGTCTAATTTTAACAAAGTGTTTTTAAAATATAAGTTTGACTAAATCCTATATTGGGGTTCTTTACACATATTCTGTATATTTCTTTTTCTTCTTCCTGAATTCTGAACGTCTACCAAAAAGGTTTGAGTACTTTATTGAGTTATACCCGAATAAAATGATATACTAAATTTGTTATTATTATTTTTTCTTCCATGGATCATAACACTATTTTATATGCTCTCACGGTAATACTTATGTAGTCTCACAGTAATACTTTTTGTGGTATCATGGTAATGTGACTTCATGGTAATACTTATGTGGTAGCACGGTAAATTATGATCTCACGCTAATAAATTACAAGAACTGTTCAAATGATAAGTATGTTCGAGTTTTCAGTGGTTCCGTGGTTGAACAATCTCAAGATGTTAGCCGATCACTACCATTCAATTAAACATATGCTCGATATAATGTAATTAGAAAATATAAATGAACATATACTATCTTTCTTACCATAGTGTACTCATGGTGAGTAAGATAGTATATTTATACTTATGTTGGCTTATCTATCTAAATATATTATATTCCATTATTTAACTGATAAAATACTCTTTATGTTACAATTATTGAATTGCGTTAGATATAAGTATTTTTTGCATAATCATTGCCCATAACTTAACAAAAGCTTGTACGATATTTTGTTTTTCACATGCAAATATTGCTCTACATATACAAAAAATATGGCTTTGAAAATTACTCTTTCAACAATTAAATGTAACTGCAATTGACACAGATGTATGTTGAATATAAATTTAACAAATGTGTCACTAAAATATATAGTCGTATTATTATTTTGATGGCAATATTTATAATGCCATTTTTTTAAATGGATTAACATAGTATGATGAAATTAAGGTGACATCAACTCACCTTAATGCCAATGAATTCAATTCAAAACTAACAAAGTTAACGAGACAGGTAATAACACCCAAGCCAGAAACATATGCCAAAACCAAGGTTCAAAAGTGAACATTATCATTTAAATTATTAGTGATTTTGCTAAATAAACAAACTTATAACTTTGATTAGGTCGAAAAAATATTATCATTTATATATGTTGAAAAATAATAATGATTTAGATTGAACCTTAAAAATATTGTAGAATTCACATGATAAATAGTTATCTTCATCAAAACACAACTGCTAAGATGTTGAATTCTGATTTCGAACTAATAGTTCTCATCAGTACAGTAATTGCCCAGCAAAATGAAAACATATGCTGCTGGGTTAAATGCAGCTAACCCAGCAGCATAATTTTTCTTTCTCCAGCTACCTAGTTTGTTGTTGAGTTATTTTTTCAACCAGTTGACAAATACTACAATAACACTATATTTTAAGTTACGATCACATGCCATTATTATATTAAATAAAGATTGATTGAGTTATCTCGATGATAGTCGGCGCACTCCTTCATTCGTAACCCATTAGTATCTTTATTTTTTATTCTGATTATCATGTCAATGCCATATTTTGTGATTGTAATTTCGATGCGATACCGCGCAGAGCTAAGCAGATGTTGAGCAATCTCTAAATATTAATAGGGCTACCACAACATTGTCAATATATAAAAATTAAATATTCTATTACTGACATATTGAACGTAACTTTTAGCAATGCATTTAAAAATTGAATTAATTAAATGATATTGAATTATAATTTTTATTTATCAGTCATAAATTAATCACGTTTTTAATTACTTGTGGACAACATACGAGAACTTACTGAAAATGTGGTAACATCTGAAAAGCAACGACACTGATTTTGCAAATTATTTTAATGGAATGAAGTAGACGTATAATATATCTTTTTCTATGTTTTCACACCAGTCATCGTCAACTGGTTTCTAACCATTTTAATCTTGATATTTTACTCTAATTTGAAATACAATGTTATGTACAACAGCACACCGTTGCTTTCATATGATGCAAATGGGGTTGTTTTATTATTCGCATATCTTTAATTTATTTCTGAAAATTATTTTGAAAACAAAAGTGAAGGAAAGGCATCCCTATTATTTTGTACCATTTACCTATTTATAACCAGGCGATATTTGTATATATATATATGTATTTATACACGAGAATATGGTATACCAAAATGGTATATAATTGTACGGGTTTTGATTTTCATTGTGGTTATTTGGGTTGAATTTAAGGACAAATATTTTCAAATTAAAATACGAAAATGGAATTTTCTGCACAAAGTTTTAATTTCAAATAATTTATTCGAGTGTTAATTTATAAAAGCCAATAATAATCTTCATAACAATTAGAAATTATGTCAGTTATGTATAATGATAATTTGATTCGAAAATTTAGTTTGCAAATGAACTACCTAACTTCTGTACTACTTAATATTGTTTTAGTCTGTTTTAAACATTTTAATTTAACATCTTAGATATTCTTGATATAACCAAATATTATAGAACGTATCGAGATAGTATTTAGAATACAAATACTTCAGTTAGACTACATAAAAGCTGCTGCAGAATTATCTATCTTAAATGGAATTACCATGAAAATAAAATCAATTGAGCCAAAGAACCAATAGGATGGAAACTGGGTGATATACCAATTGAGCAATTTATGAGCTTCTGTTACTTGGGTGTAGAAACAATCAGCTATCGAGATTGTACTGCAGAAGTTCGCTATCAAACCAACAGGCTGCATCTATATCTGGCTGCGTAAGACCCATTTTAACATATACAGTGAAAACCCGCAATGATACGTCCAGAACTAAACAACTTATGAGGACAACATAAATGGTGGAACACGAATCATAGGAAGGCCGACGAAGAGATGGCCAGAAAGTTGGACATTTTCTTGAGTACTCAGTGTCGGTTCATATCAGCAGATTAGAAGATTCAAGGTCTACTGATTGTTTACTTGTTTTGTTGATGTCATATAAAACTATAGAATCTTTCTACACAATTATATTGTGTACATCTAAGTTTTGGACGATTTCTGTATATGTTATTTTGTATAAATAAGTGTACGATTATAATGTACATTTAATTAATTTTAATTGATATTTTTTTTTTTTACTAATTCTGTGATTCCAGGACGCACCCTGGAATTATTAAAAATGGTTACATATCTATTATGTTTGTATATTTTTATACAATAAATTTCAAAAATTATATTTACATATTACGAGATATAGATATAGATGCATAATTATGTATACATTAACAATTAATATTCGAAATGTTTAATAAACATGACGTAGTAATTAATTTTGAATTAATTAAATATTTAAAAATTACTTTTAATATTTGTGTAGGTAGTTCCTTAATTATATACATTATATGCTTCATCGAATAAAGTGTTTATTATAATTATGTGTCAGGAGCAATTATTTTTAAAACAAAATGTAAATTGGAATGGCGGATCAAAAATGAAAAACGAACGTTCTTGTTGTTGTTAATTTATGCGATCTATTGACCTAACTGTCTACAATGTTAAAGTATTCCAAAAGTTCTGCTTATGATAAATTACGAAATAGTTCCTGTGGCAAGAAAACATGCTTCAAAATAGTATTCTCATTTTTTGCTATTTTTAACTATGCTTTTGCATAATTATCTGTCGACAATTGGATTGACCTATTGACATCTGGATTACTCAATTTTCTTCTTCTTATTCTTCTTCTTACGTTAGGAAATAAAACTATGTTTTTCTAACAAATTAGTGTTGAGATGCGGATGTCCAAATTTGTCGCCATCTGTTCGAAAGCCTTCCTATACACAGTCTTCAACTTTATTGTTATTTAATTGCAATATTTGCGATTCTATTATCTGGCATTCTGTCAACTTGGTCTCTCCAATAACGCCTTGTCCGTCTTACTATTTCTTGAATTTGACATTCATCTCGGATATCATCACTTCTGATTCTATCTCTCAGTGAATAACCGATAATAGTACGTAAGATCTTCATTTCTGTTGTCCTCATAAGTTATTTAGTTCTGGACGTATCACTGCGAGTTTCCACTACATATGTTAAAATGTGTCTTACGCATGTTTTATGAATTTGTACTCTATTTTCTAGAAACATGAATTTGTTTCTCCAAATAACGTCATGAAGGCATCCAGATATTATTGCAGCCTTGTTGGTTTCATAGTGAACTTCTGCAGTAACATCTCGATAGCTGTTTGTTTCTGCTCATAACTAGACCAATTATTATTAATATTGTCTATAACAATTGATTTTGTTTTCAAGGTAGATATCAACATGTTTATGCTTTTAGCATCTTGCTTAAATGCATTTTCTGCAATGAGAACAGCATTGTCCGCATAACAAATGATACTGATCAGTTGATTTCCCATTCTATAACCAATTCCAGTACATTTAATTTTCAGTATGATATTGTTCATTATCATTTTGAACAATGTTGGGTTCAAACTATCAGCTTGACGAATTCCAATCGATATTGGTATTTCATTGGTGAGCTTTTCATTTACTTTAATTCGGGTTTTCTTCTTAACAAGTATCTGCTGTATAAGACCAGTTATGTTTTACTGGAAATTAGTTTCTTCAAAAATGTTTATAACATCGTCAAGTTAGATGCGGTTGAAAGCTTGTGCAAAATCAACGAAGCACATGATTATGTTGTCCCCACCATATTTTATAGACTCGTTTGAGATATCTTCAATAGCGGCAGATTTTCTATTTTTCAGTGTTTTAATTTCTTGTTCAATCAATGTTGGTTGACATAAATATTGAATACAGATACAGATGGGTAAATTCATTTGTTGGTTTCTTTCTATTTCTGAGAAAGTTCCAGATTTCATTTTGTCCACCATACATATCACGTTTCATGTCTTTACTAATTACGGTTCCAGTATTCCTTTTTAATTTCCGTTTTTTTTTTTTTTTTTGACATTAATTCTGTTTCTGATGAATTTATATACTCTGTATTCTACCGGGGATTTTAAGACTTCTGTGTTTTAGGTACGTCTGCCATTTTTGCGTTGCGAAAATCATCACTTCTTCTGTAAACCATGTTTTAAAGTTGTGTTTTGCATGAATATTAACTTGATTTCGTCAAACTGCTTAATATGTTGCGTTATTCATATTTTCTTTTAACTTGCACCATGCCTCTTCGACGTTATCTTCAGCGTTAATTGGATTGTTCAAGATTTTAAGTTATAATCTGTTCTCATATAGATGCTTCTGCATGGATCCATAAATGATTCAATATTTGTTTTTTGAACATATTCTGGAGCCTTATGTTTTAGTAATTTTGCAATTTTTCTGATCTTACAGAGAATCATCATATAATATGTACTTACATTACCATAAGAAAAAGTTCTTACACCCAAAATTTGTGAGGGATGAAAACTTATGTTTGTTATAATGTATGTGTATTTGTATAATAGTTGACTGTTACCTCTGGTATTGTGCCAAGTATATTTATGTTGATTTCTATGTGAGAAAAAGGTATTGTTATATTTCCAGCAAGCAAATCGCAATAGATGCTTTTTCCATCTCCGTTTTGTCCGTGTTCGTTTTGTAAATCCAATTCATTATCCGAAGCTAAATTCCTAGTACTTTAAGCGGTATTAATTTATAGTCTAAAAGTCATCCTGTTAAACTAATCTACAACTTTACGACATTTGAAGTCATTTCCTACTTCTAGCTGTCGTGAGCTGATGTGCGCTATTTTTTTTTGCCGCGCTTTTATTCGGCAATCTGACATTTTGGCTGTGGTTATTTAATACATACTCGCTATGTCATCATGTTATCATTGGACTATGAATTTAAGTGATCACTGTTGCCACACAGTAACGCCAGAGACCCTGCAACAAGACCATTGATTGTCCGCGCTCTTTCGGGTAACTCCCATATTCCGTTGCTTTTAACTTTACAAATGGCAGGTTGTCAGTGCATACCACCTTTTGTTACAATCTATCTTTACAATTTAATCACTATATAGGTCTATGTCTGACGTGTAATCGGAACTTATAAAGTGGGTATATTTTGTATTCTGCAATCGTTAGTTTATATAGTTGCTTTTATAGGTTATGTCTGATTTTACCTGTATATTAGCAATGCCAATTTATTCACCACCACCACCCTACACCTATATATAGTTACATTCATACAGTGAAATGGTTGAT
Source organism: Penthetria funebris (assembly GCA_027564355.1). Lineage (NCBI taxonomy): Eukaryota > Metazoa > Arthropoda > Insecta > Diptera > Pleciidae > Penthetria > Penthetria funebris. The sequence goes on from JANSTX010056611.1 coordinate 12,414, forward strand.
TTGATTTGTTGTCTGCAACATTTCATCATGACTTATTCATAAATGTTTTCTTTGATAATTGTTAGATAATAGAAAATTTGCATAGACTCCAACTTGTTCTTTTTAATAATATACGAGTATAAGACGAATTAAATAGGTTATGCAAACTTTGAAGATTAGTGTACATTTGGACACTATTTTCAGAGTGTGTGCCTAAATGAATTTTGATTTTTAAACAAACAACTGATATTTTATAATAATTCCATATTTATTTGAAACGTTAAGTCATTATTATTATACTTTAGGCAGCCGTATATAATTCTCTGAATTTATAATTTAATTAAATATTCTTTCTCAGAAGCTTTCGTACTTCCTTTCTATTAGTTATAACAGAATGTATGTATTAACATTTTCTTGAAAAACAAAAAAAAAACCAAAATGGAATTAATTACTTTTTACTGCAAATATTTCATCTTCCTCTCTATTCACGCCATTAAATAATTTAAACAAGCCATAGAGTTCGTATATAAAATGCTAATTTCTTGAAGTCTCAGCTTTCATCATTCCCTCAGCATCTATTCACTAAATGGGGTGGTGCATAGAACAATACTAATTGTTCTGTTAATCTTACATATCTGTACATGTTATATAGTTTTAAATGTCGATTCTTTGTACCATATACTTAAAAATTGGTTTTTTAATTTTTATATATATATTTATTATATATTTATATATATTTATTATAAGAGTTTTTGTTTTGTCATTTGTCAGCGATTTTTAGCAGCAATTTTATTAAGTCCTCAAACTGAACAATTCGAACACGACGTTACTATAACTTACCAATGTATTTTTTTTTCTTAAATTTTAATTCATAGAATTATGAATTCCTAATACGCCTGGTATGTGAGCCGATTTTAAATACTTTTTAAGAATTAATTAGCATTTGCTTCGTTATTATGAACATTTTATTTCCTATGTTTCTGGTCGCTTGTTACGCGTTGGTTGTTAAGAGATAATGCATTTGTTGACTCCTTTGACAGACATTTAGTTTATCTTTGACTCATGTTAATGTGACCATAATTTTGAATACCTCACTAGTAGATATCAGTGACCAAAGATGTCATATACAAATGCAAACAATTGAATTTAACATCGTGTTCACAAGTTTGTTGCATGAAATTGTATGAGAACTAATCCTCTGCTTCAGTTTCAGAATTGCATATATAGCGAATTGTTAGTTCATTCCAAATATGCACTTGAAATGGATTTTTATTTCATTGTATTTTATCATAATTTACTAAACACAATCACTAATAATAATGCCCGCAATTTCTGTTGTACACTTTGTATTTATATGGAATGTTCTAGGATAGATGATAGTCATACATAACCATATATATATAGACATAAAAAAGTACTTATAATACTTTTTGAACAAAAATAATTTATAACCTACGAGTATACTGGAAGTAATCTCTTTGCAAATTGTTTGTATACTGTTGTCGTATATATATATATATATCTATATATATAGATGAGTTTCCATTGTTCAATATTGATTGATGATAAACTGAAAGTATAAATTCATTTATTAATGGTTTTAAATTGGTGAAATAATCTCAATTGTGTTGCGATGCAACTTATCTTCCCATGTAGTATCGTTCTAAGCATATGATCCAAAAATATGAACTAATGAAGACGAATTTAGTGTCTCAGTTACATTTCTGGATTACTCTAATCAACCTTATGTGTATACCTGGTTATACTTTAGTGACTATCTTACAGTTATATATGTCATCAGCGTATGACGCATTAATTGACACTAATAGAAATAGTGTTCGAGTGATCTAATTGCTAAATATCAATTTCAATATTTCTCAATTACTGTCAATTGGTTCGATTTTGGTTAGTATAATTATCTTTTCATTAATACCCAGTTTGTTGTTGAGTTGTTTTTTCAACCAGTCGACAAACACGACATTAGCACCAATATAGTCTCGATCACATGCCATTACATATACCGTGACATATACCGTGATCGAGTTACCGGTGACACCGTGTGGAGATAGCGATTGGTTGAGTAATCTGGATGATAGTTGGTCACTCCATTTGTCACCTTTACACATGCTCATTTAAATCTTCTTCTTGAGTTGTCAATTATCTCTTTATTCGGTCGAAATATTATCGGATATATGACAACATTTCACCAGTTCTCAGTTACTCGAGTGCTAGTATGTTGATTGAGTTCATTTTTAGAATTGCTGTCAAAATATTGTCAGCAACGACTTACCATTTTAAATGTGATTCGAATTTTATTTCGTCTTGTTAGCATTGATTTGGAGCATAATATTTTAATTTTCGTGTATCTGTGTTTATCTGAACTGAACTGAGTAACCTGATGTGTGGACCTATTCCTCAATACTGTTTACATTTGTCCATTTATTATGTCTGTATTGAATTGTATGTGCTGTTCTGTAACATTTTTCGGTCAGGTTTCAGCGTGTTGTGCCCGGTCTGCAATATATTCCAAAATGTTTTCGTTTATTATGCAGTTTTTTCAATTTCTTTATTCAATTCATTATACATTTGTTATATTAGTCTTGTTGAGTTTCTATACTTAACGATTCTCATTTATTAAATTTCAAATGTCATCACTAATACATTCCTTCTGATTATAATAAATGGATAAATGATAACACAATGAATATATATACACCACTTCTTCTCAATGTATTTTGCAAATGCGTTTCAAACTTTAAAAAAATTTTTTTTGTGACCCTTGCATATTCACGTTAACTTTTACACTTCCAGGCAGCATAGGACGTCATCATGATGATGTTAATTTGCCGTTTCTAATGCATGTGACATCAAATGAGAAACATATCAATAATTTAAATTTAGCAACTGGAAAATATAGAATCAATCATAATTATCATAATTATCCAGCACCGCATATTTGAATATTTCAGTAGATTGATACATAAATCTCAAGGTAGTTTCGATCACATTTGTTACATATTTTATTCTATTTTTAGAATATTTTTATGCTTATTCATACATACTCTGCTTTACTTCGTTGCTCAGTAATAAACGAACCGCTACTATGCTCCTGAATTGATGTCATATTGTAATTGAGCTTAATCTGATGGGTGTAATTTAAGCTTAGTTTAATCCGTCATTGCAAATATTTTTGCTTCTGCCAACCTAGTCGATGTAAGTATTTTAAATGCCTAAAAAGATGCTGTTCAGTATGGTTAAATACATCGAACAGCACTATTTTTTCAGTTTTGAGTTAGTACTCGACACTCGTATATTAATTTATTCTGATAATTTATTTTTATTTCCATCAAATTCAAATTCTGTTCTATTTCTATTTCTATAGTTTGGAATTGTTTTTGGGTATTAAAATTTAGAATAGATTTTTTTTTAGAATAGAATTGCATTGCGATCAATTGCTATCAATATTTACAACACGATATACTCGATAATTGCTAATATATATGCTGATATGCGTATGACTCTATAATGATATGAATATTGTAGGAATAAATTGGCTATATAAAATATGAATTCATCGTAACGAATCGATAATATTTGATATACACATAAATTCAAATTCAAAACATATTTGGGGCTTATCAATTTACCTTTGTAATATGGAAATGTCGTAAATTTTGATAAATTTTAATTGCTAATTTGAATACATTCGAGTCTGAATGTATCACATAATATTCGTATTTATTCACATATTGATTTATTTAATATATTCTACCTTATATACAATACGGTCCAATTTAACTTGAATTTGTTAGAAAATCAAGATAGTAAATGTAATTTGGTAAATAAAATCTAAAAACTTATTTCAAGGTGTAGTTTTTTTATTACCCCCATGACAGACGATAGAGCATGTATTAATTTAAACAGAAAAATACATATATAGTTTAAGTTAAAACAAATTTATTTAAATTTTGCAAATTTTGTAGAAATCTTGGATTGAGGATATTTTATTTTAATAGATTCATGGACATTTACCATTAGTTAGTATACGAGTACATTTACTACTATAGTTTTGCTAAACGCATGTTTAACATAAAATTATAGTCCTTCTTAGCAACAGATAAATGGGGGCGATGCTCTTGAAGTTGATAACTTTTTTATAGTATAAATGGATTATGCAAAATAACTTCTAAATCACATGTGATTTACAAAAGCTATATTCGATGGAATTTAAAACTATGCATAAATAAGTTTTTAATTTAAAATAGGGGTTTCGAGAGTTTCCACATTTATTTGACTTTATAAATTTCTATTACTATTCATATTACTCAATTTGTGTATACCCATATAACAAAATTCTAATCCCGTATTATCTGACACAATATTTGCCTTCGCATCTTTAATACTTATTTACTTATGCGGCCCTACAACCTACAATTGGTTTCAGCCTCCAGCAGCAACCTTCTCCAATCGGACCTATTCACCGTCAGCCGGAAACACCTATCATCCTAAGGTCCCTGTCTATGTCATCCCTCCACCTACCCCGCGGTCTACCAATCCTCCTTCATCCCTCAGGTTTACCATCCAACACCCTTGACGATGCTTTCAAAACTCTTTAAACGTTGTTCATCCACTTTGGCCATATGTACCACTCCGGACCATACGTAACAACTATTCATACTAGTGTCTGATAGAGGTTGACTTTTAGTTTCCTGCTAAATGTCTTCGAAAAGAACATTTTTCGTAAACCATGAAATAATTTGTTTCCTGAAGCAATCCGAGATTGAATTTCATCGCTTATATCATTATTGCTGTTAATCTGGCTACCAAGATAGGAGAACCTTTCAACGGTTTCAAATTGGTTTTGGCCAATAGTTACATTGGGATGTTGTGCCATAAAAGCGTTGTTTCGTGGCGCGATCATATAATTGGTCTTCATCTCATTCACTTTTAATCCCATTTTCGAAGCCTCACGTTCTAGCAAAACAAACGCTTCTTTAATGGTACCCATATTTCTACCCACCACATCAATGTCATCAGCATAACCAATTAATTGCGTGGATGAGGTAAAAATTGTGTTGACATGTGTTAATGGCAGTCCCCCTGATGCACTATTCCAACATAATATTAAAAAATAATGCCGCCAAAGGATCATCCTGCCGAACTCCGTCAATGGTTTCAAACGATTCAGATTTGAGACCCCTTAATTTTTCTGGAAACCGAATGCTTCCATCGTACGCCACAATTTTTTCACAATTTTTAACACTGTCATATGCAGCCCTAAAATCAACAAACAAATGGTGCATCTCTACCTTGAATTCCCTACACTTTTCCATAATCTGTCGAATAACGAACAGCTGATCAGTTGTTGAACGATCATTGCGGAATCTGCATTGATATTGACCAATAACTTCCTACGCATATGGTAAAAGGCGTTGATACAACATATAAGAGAATACCTTATATGTTGTATTTAATAATGAAATTCCTCTGTAGTTGGCACAATCCATTGTATCCCCCTTCTTGTAAATTGGTATTATTTCAGCACGCTTCCATTCTTCTGGCATAACCTTGTTTTTCTAAACATGCACCACTTGCTCATGTATACAAACCCACAACGCTTCCCCACCATATTTTAAAAGTTCGCCAGACGCGCCGTCAGAACCCGCGGTCTTACCATTCCTAAGCTTCAGAATACTTTCTTGGTTTCCTCATATGATGATTCCGCAATTAATGGTTGCGCAGTTTGGTACGGAAGTTCTGTGTTTTCATCATTGCCATTTGAATTACCCATCGTCAGTAATTCTTTAAAATACTCAACCCATATTCCGATGCATCTTTTTTCATCTGCCAATATCTCTTCGTTGGTGTCTTTACATAGAGGAATCTGTTGTTTAAAACCACACGTTACGGCCCCTATTTTCCTGTACAACCCTCTATTATCACTAATGTTGTTCAGGTTGTCCATATCACGCAAAATGTCTTTCTCATGATGCATTTTCTTGTGTCTAAACATTTTGCGTTCTATGGATCGTTTGTTTTTGTAGTCATCTAAGGTGGTTCGCGTGCCGCGCTGATTGTATTTTGCACGTGCCCCATTCCATTTCTGACTACCCTAGGCCTACATTTTATTACTTCTACTACCACCGCTTCTACACAATTACGCTGTCAATTCCACTTGTCCTCGCATGTTATTTTTAGCTCCTCCACACCGGTTTGAACTAAAAACTCTACCAATTTGTCTTCATACTGCTGTTTAACGTTATCATCTTTGAGTCTGTCCAAATCGAACTTTCTCGCAGTGACAACTTGGTGATGCGCGCTAATTCGATATCTGAACAAAACCCTTACGAGAAAATGGTCAGTTTTGATATTAGGTCCACTGCAGCTTCGTACATCCATTATGTCGGATGCATGGCGGCCGTCAATAAGTACATCATTTATGTAGTTTGTTGTTCTACCATCTGATGAACACCATGCCCCCTTGTGTATGTCTTTATGTGGAAAACATGTGCTGGCCACTATCATATTGTTCGACATTGTGAAATCAACTAGACGTTCTCCATTGTTGTTGCACTGTTCATAAAGGCTATGCTCACCAATTGTTGTCCAGTATACGGACTCTCTACCCACCTGTGCATTAAAATCTCCCAGCACAATTTTAATATCACGTCTGGGCGCCTGAATGTAAACCCTAGAGAGTTTCTCGTAAAACATTTCCTTCGTTTCTGCATCTTTAATTTCCGTTGGTGCATGAACGTTTATTAAGGTTAAGTTGAAAAACTTTCCCTTTATTCGAATTGTGCACATTCGTTCATCAATTGGATTGAATCCTATGACCACTTGCCTTGCTTTACGCATGACGATAAAGCCGTTGCCGTATAACCCTATTTTATTTCTACCACTCTAATAGAATTTGTATTCTTTACTGGATAAGATGTTTTTTCCAGGCCACCGTGTCTCCTGGACCGCTGTTATGTCCAGTTTAGCCCTTATTAAACAATCGGTCAATGTTTTCAATTCACCTGGTCGCAGTATCGTTCTTACATTCCAGGATGCCTATTTTAAATCATAGTCTTTTTTCCATTGTCTGAGTCGTTGCCGTTTTTCCTGTTCAATCCGAGGCACTATTGCTAGTTTCATAATTGATATGATTTTACGGTGTCGGTAATTAACCGTACGAACAACCGCTTAGGATGCGCACTTACATGTTTGGCCTGATTAGTTCGGCTGAACCTCTCAGTTACCGTCGGCCACCACGTGGAGGTAAAGCAAGCACTTGATCAGGAACCCAACAGTTGCAACACTGAGTCAGCGACCAGTCAGTGCCTACCCTATTCATCACAATCCAGACCGACATCAATACATATAATAATATGCGATCTGTTAATATCATGTCATAATTCGCTGCCTTCTTCGTGGTGGATTTGTGAATCTGAACTATTCAGCAGTGTCAATTTCAAGTACAAATATGACTGCGGAATTGTTTTGTTAATTCAAGATGCTCAAGCCAAAAAAATCGTCTTTCAAAATGCTTGTTTGAATAGTATCAAACTAAGTTTCTGATATCCACAAAAAATCAATGCTAACTCAAAACGTTCGAATACATGCGTTAGATTTACGAAACATATTCAAATAGGAGTATTATATTTTGGATTATTTTTAACAGTTGTCGTAAGTTCATATATTACGACAACTGTTAAAAATATTGCTCTGATCAAATCTTTCTGAAGCCATCACAAATTTCGAGTTTGGAGTTCAAAATTATCATTTTTAACTTTGGAAGCGAAATGATATACTACGTTAATTCTCCAATCTGTGGGTATTTCATTATAGTGTAATAATTCATTAAAGAATTTAAAGAATTTTTTAACCAGATTTTGTTCTTCAGACATCCATTCGAAATATCGCCAATGCATGGGATTTTCTATTCTTTAATGTTTTAGTTGTTTTTATTTATTTAAATTTGGTTTATTACAAAATTACCATTTCCATTATTATGTGTGCATTGAGAATTGGGATACATCAGTTTGATCTGTGTTTGCACATACATTTTTTAAAATTAGTAATCCATTTTTCTGTATATATTGATAAATAACGAATGATTCCCTCTTTACAACCGCAATAACACGTCATACATATGACATTTATTCGGATCGAGTTTTCGGTGATAACACTGATGCGATGCCATCAGTAATCTAGATCACAGATGTTAGTCGATTACTCCTTTCATCATTGATCGAATTTCTCACACATTGTTTTCTATACACTATACATTTTTATTTCAACGTTACGTTATAATAACGACCTTAAAAGGATTTCTTTAGATATTTGAAAGCACTTTGGATATATATTCATGTTCATAAATGTTTTTATATGGTTTAGATGGAAATTTATATACAATTTAACAAATGTCAACAATGTTTCGTTTTATCTTCAATTCAACATAAATAATCCATATAGTGACAATTTCTACACACGTGGTGACTTGATATATGATGAAAACATTGTTACATATAATATACACACTCGAGTATGTAAAATAAGGTATTTTGTTTTGAAAGAAATTTAAATTTTTATCTAAATTGGTAAGCCCAATAAGATCATCTTGTGATACAAATTTTGCCTAATGTTTATATGCTCGTATATATTGAAATGTATTTTTTTTACAGAAACATAAAATTATATATTATGTGCAATGGGGATTATATTGAACTACATATTTTGCAGTATCAACGTCATCTTGATCTTCCTTTAGTATACATTATTCTAGCATAAATCTGATCCATTTACAAATTTATGTAATATATATTATAAATGATTTGATGTTATTGTGCATTGATTGTTGACTTGGTGTAAATAAACATCTCACCAACAAATGAAGTTAGCTATTCAAATGTTTAATCGATCAATTGCATATATCACTTTGTATTATAATCTTGTATACAATTTTTCGGTTGTCAATTTGATATTATGTATGTGTATTAGCCCTTAAGTTGTAAAGGTTAAGATGATAGCATATAGTTTTTGAATTATCATTTCAGATTGTTTTCAATTTATGTACAAAAAGATTTTATAAGATGGATAGATAGATACGAAGTTAGTACCCCTTTTCTATCTGCATATGCAAATATAAAGAATTTCTATAAAACATGTACAGAAAATTTAATTTAGTTACAAATAGTCATTTATATATTTGATAACATTTGATAATTTATCATAAATGGACATATAATTGAGAATATATAAATAATTTAATTGCATTTGCTTTCATATCATAGTTTCCTAAATAATTCATAGTTTTATTATCAATTTTTTTGATTTATATGTAAAATATATTATCAAATAGTTCTGGGTATATCTAAAATCTATCTAATCAATGGAAATCAAAATTTTAAAATACGTCAGTTATTCTATACATTTTTGCACATCATGGACGTTTGAATATATATTTCAATAACATGCAATAGAAATTCAGTATATAGTAAGTATTATTATAATACATATTAAAATTAGTTTAGTTTGATTAGCTAAAATGCATGTGGAACATCCTGATCGTATGTTTTGTGTATAATCTTAAAGATATTCGTACACGTCTATGAAGATTCCAAATGAACTTTACATTTCAAGGCATACACTGAAAGGTATGAGGATTCTGGATAAGATTTTTTAAGTAGTACCTTAAATTTTAACGTAATAATTAAATTACCATTAATCACGTGTATTCGATTGTACATTTTGTTTTGAAACGTACTATCCGATCAGTTTACTCATAATACACAAAATTTTCTATTGTAGTGTTGCAATGTTTTCAACTCATTTATTCAATTGACTATTTTATTCCGTATATTTCCGTACATTTATTTTATCGAAAGGTATTGTTAAAAGTTTTCATGAAGAAATTCTTTACTATCTTTTACATAATCCTCTTCTATCATTAATTTCACAAAATTTTACTTATTATGTCTACATGGTGAAAGAAATTAAAAACTTTGGCATTGTTTAATATTACATAAAATGTCATATATGTTGAAATTTATGATGAAAAGCTTTGCGAAGCTTTCTGAATTTAACGAAGAAAATATATAATTGAACGAGTAAATATGAAAAATTTATTTAAAAACTAATAACTTTCGTATATAAAATTTTACAGATATAAAAACAGAAATACATAAGTAATTTAATTACTAAAAACTTTAGTATAAATTTTTCTGGTGAGATTTATACAAATTGAACATGTAGTTGATCGGCTAATGATTTGGTGTGTTAAGCCAAACCTAGGTATTTTATTGGTGAGATGTGTATACAACAAGTTTACAAACAAAACACTAAACGTTATATGTTTGACCACGATTACACGTCATACAATCGACATATACTGTGTTCGTGTTTCCAATAGTAACACCAACATTAATATTTTAGTCGGTCACTCCATGCACTAATATCTATCTATTCAACCGGATTGTCCAATTTTTTTCTTCTAATTTATGTAAATTTATTCTCTAATTACATTGCTGAGCCTCAGGGACATTTTTTTCTATATTAAATATATGGATAAATTATATGATGAGTAATGTCTTTAAACACTCTTTACTTCGATAATATATACGTTAATTATTTATTTAGAGTACCTTTAATCTCGTATTTTTTTAGTAGTATTTAGTTATATCTACCATATAATTACAATTTTATCTTTTCCATTAACTTTCCTTCTTCCTTAACATCATTTTTAGCTTTACTAAATTATAATATCCATTATGTTTCAATGTATATCTAGCACTAGAGCTGTATGTTATCTATACATGAACTTTATAAAAAAAAAAAAATTGTCGCTTAACGTCTATGAATTTTATATATTTAATGTGAGTCCTTAAATTTTAAATAGTCTCCATAAAACACAGGTGTAAAGTACAAATGACCAAAAAATGTTTATCCATAGAGTTTACATATTCGTATATATAGAGAATATAAAGAATTTATTAGTTATTTGGTCCTTATCATAATATTACATATATAAATGTGTAGACAGTTAAAAGGACACTATTGTATTTGATTTTGTGAATAGCGGGAAAAATATAAAAAAATCATAACTGTATATTATTTTATTGAAAACTAATATGATTTACCTATATTTCGATTGTTTTGGGGATGGTTATTCTTTAATGCTTGCGCTTACAAGATATAATGGGGATTAGATAACTGTAAATATTCGATTTAAATATCTGGGGCACAGTATAGTTCAGGAAACAATATTTGCTAAAATCGAAAAACTCGCCTTTGAATTCTGACGAGAAAGTGAAGGGTGATCTATGGAGAACTTGCCCATAAAAGGTCATTGTACTCCATAAGAAGTCTTATATGTGATTTGTATAAAATGGCAATATTTTCAGGATCAAAGTATTTTTTTCAACGTCCAAGGGAACCATAAGTCGCCGAGCATCATTTTTTGCTACAACGAGTATGTGATCGTTCCGAAAGAGTTTAAACGTTCCAATTATAATAAAATTAGAAGAGTTTAACGATCGCATTTTACAGCAAATTAAATATCAGAGTTCAGGACATCTAGCTTATGCGACATCAAACACAACTGTGTTTTAGATGCATTAAATTCTACTAGATTCTTCTTCTTCTTCTTCTTTTATTAGGTCATAGTCCTATGTGTTTTTCTAACAATTTAGTTTTAAGATGCGAATGTCCGAGTTTCTCGACAGGTCTTCGGAAGCCTTTCTTTAGGCCGTATTCCACCTGGATATTGTTTCATTGCAATATTTGCGATTCTATTATCTGGCATTGTTTCAACATGTTCTCTGAAATAACACATTCTGGTTCTTGTACATATTACTATGTCCTGAATTTGTCATTCATTTCGGATATCATCACTTCTGATTCTATATCTAATTAAATGACCGGTGCGTAAGATCTTCTGTTGTCCTCATAAGTTGTTTAGTTTTGTAGATATCATTGCGGGTTTCCACTGCATATATTAAAATGGATCCTTACGTATGTTTTACAGATATTGTTTTCATAGTAGATATCATTGACGTTGCAAATCATCCTCATTTTCTGCAGTAGCCTAACCAAACATGTTGATAGTACGTATTTGGGAAGACCTATGATCTGTGGCGTAATGCATGATGATAATGCTAATGGTATACGTTTCACATCATATATATACTTTTAGTTTTGGTTCGCAGATGATTCACATGGCCTGAAATAATTGGCGCTACAAAAATTTGTGTTAAAGGCAATTTTTTTCTTCATTTTGAGGATATCATTTTGAAAGTTATAATTTACAATCAATAACCCATGAAACCCTCATTTAAATACAAAAAAAAGCAACTTGATGCATATATAAGAGGTTATTTCTTCACTTCAATGCTATTATGGCATTATGTAATACACTTATTTTCAAATATAGTTGCATTTACTAGTACAAAAACGACGTATATGTTTAATGTCGCTCATGTTGAATTGTAAGAGGATATGTACAGAGCTTTTAAGGGATAGCTTAAATTTTTAATAACATGTCCTTGTACACATATATACATATATTATAGTATATACAATGTCAAGACATACGAAATTAATGCAGTAAAATATGTACATTTTTCATAAATGGTTTTTACATTTCTGGCTTGTGTTCCAGAAATGAACAAGATATAATGGAATTTTCAAGAAATTACAAAAAATAAAAAACAAACCCTCTGGAAGAAATTACTGTTATAAGATAAATGTTATCCGATGTTTAAACATAAAATTTTATATATGTATAATCATGTATATACTCAGTACCTATGTATTCTCAAATGAATATAT
>JANSTX010056622.1:2454-25202 GCA_027564355.1 Penthetria funebris
TAGAAACTAACCGATCTGTTAGAAACTAACCGATCTGTTAGAAACTAACCGATCTGTTAGAAACTAACCGATCTGTTAGAAACTAACCGATCTGTTTGAAAGTAATACCATATTATTTTTTATAGTTATTGTCTAATATTCTTTTATTGTTTTTTTACAGATATACTCAGACAACGCACAAGAGACATTGAAGTTAAAAAATATTGTATTCGTCTATTGGAAAAATTAGGCAGTTTTAAATACACAAGAGATATTTTAGAATCATTAGATAAAGAAGCAAGATTAGAGGTGAGTACTTATAATTTTGTTTGCTTATTAAATGCTTTTTTTTTTATTGCGGTTTACTTTTTAAAGCTTTTGCTATTTTATTTTAAAAAATTATATGAAGATATGGTGGGCATTGATAGTTATGCAATAAATTCATAACAGTGTTAACATTAATAAGCGAATCCCAAATATTTATTTGAATGTCTTAACATTTATTGGAAATTGAAAAATAGATATTAAATTAATGTACAGATAAACTAATTTATTATAATAACTAACAAATTTTCAGCAAATATTGTTAAAATTAACGTAAATAGTTTTAGGTTTATATTTTTCATTTAGAGATAAATGTTATAGATGATCTTAAATTTTATGTTGCTTTCATACATACATTCACACATACACCCTATTGTCAACTTTCATTACGACTACTTGAGTTCTTGTTTTGCGTCAGTCAATCGCTTATTAAGACATCAAACAATAATGATAACTGTTTTGAGATCAATGTTAGATTGACATAATTTCATCATGTTGTTAAACTAGAGGTTATTATTTACCATATTTTAACGATTATTTATTTTTTTTATTGTCTCCAGTATTTAGTTACATTGATTTAAATATTGTATTCAAATTGCTTAAAGTGATACACATAATTGCTAAATCATTAGCAATAATGCGATAAAAATGTATAACATATTTTTGTTTTTTTGCCTATTTTACGATCGTTACTGTAACAAATTTCAACACTATATTTTACTTTATAATTGTGATAAAAAAATATACTAGCCAATCTTAGATCTGAAACAAAAGTTTTACAAAATCACTAAATTCAGTTGTCATTATGGATATTTTATTTTTCAAATGTCCAAGTTTATCTAACTTTGAAAATCGGGATTTAATTCTAATTAGAATTGGTAACAGAAGTGAATTACAATCCTCTTTACATTGTGTTTTACACTTTTACAAAAAAATGTTGATATAAAATTTGATCTATTTGATCAAAATATTATCATACGCAAAATTAAAAATCATTTTTATATTTATTTTTTGCGTTCAGACACCATATATTTGTTTGTACGTATGTATGATTTAGTTTTAAGCTTCACAAATAGTTAATCTCATCAATAGTCTATTTTGCACCTAATTCTTATTTTAATATAAATATTCTCACCACCACCATCCATAATAAGGATAGTTTTTGTCGATGTAATGTAGGTGATTTTGCACTGATGCAAATCCAAGTGTTCATTTATAAATTCGATTTCATGTCCTTACACTGCTCTAGCAACGCATATAAGGAAGAATTTAACTTTATGATTTTATTTGCACACATTTGTCATTCAAACGAATGTCTGGCTGGCTCTCTATCATTTTAACTACTTTTTCTTAAGCATGCATTGTATTCTTCAAATAATATCTCAAGATAAAATAAATAGGATCTTAGTGGTATAATCCACCACATACAATCTGTCGCAATAATTACGTTGTTACAACTTAATGAATCGAATTATGCAATAATAAATGGTGTCGACATTTCGAAGCTCGATGCTCTTTTCTTCTTATACAAGTTATGGTCGGTTAAATAAGGTTTTAATAAAATCGACTAGTTTAAAAGCTCTACTAATTTGTGTTTATTGTCATATATTTAAATGAAGTAATTTTGAATATTTTTTTTGTAAGCATAATTGCGAGCATGTATTACCAAATAACTTTTCCAACTATTATCAGACTTAATTAGTTTTGCGTTGTTTAATTTACATATAATAACCTGTGGTTTCAATTTATCTATGAATTAGATTAGATTGTTTTAAGGGTTTATGGACTTTACATTCCACCAGCACCGCGACGCAGATGATCTATTGCTCGGATATTTTATATTCATTGTTGCAATATGTACAAATGTACCAATTTTAAATAAATAGCATTTCATTCCACAATGTGCCGCGCGTGTTTAGGCACTGATAGTTTTTAAGTTGTTTTAGCCAACCCAAGCAACATTTGTGGAGTAGAACCATCTAAATGTGAACGATGCGGCAAGCTCTCGTCACTGAATTTCCATTTACCAGTTTTATCAGTTTTTGTATGCAGTCCCACGAAATGAGTCAATTGCTTGAAGAACAGCTTGGCTGTCAGATAATATTTCTATTCTCTTGCCAACGTACTTTATATTTAGACTTATGTGAATACAGGTCTCTAATGCATGTAGCTAAGGTGAAAGGGTCCTCATAAATTGGTCTAAATATTCCGGAGTCCGCTCCATCAGCCATTTTAGAGCAATCGGTGTACCATACAATTGAGCCTTTGCTACACCTTAAATTTATTTTTGAAATTATAATCTTT
This sequence comes from Penthetria funebris, assembly GCA_027564355.1. NCBI lineage: Eukaryota > Metazoa > Arthropoda > Insecta > Diptera > Pleciidae > Penthetria > Penthetria funebris. Next base: position 5,062 of record JANSTX010056622.1, read on the forward strand.
GTATCATCTGAGACATGTACATTATTCATGTGATGTTCAATTAAGTTTTTACTATTTTGAATACTACATAATCTCAAGATTATATTTCATAAGACTCAGCATTATTTCAGTTTTTCCCAACTGGATACTTATTTGAATTTAATAAACCATGCCTGTATGCAATACGAGATTTTGTTGTTCTAAAACTGTGTAGTTGTTAACGGAAACCGATTTTAAAAGATTTTTTCTCTGCTTATTATTATTACTAATTATACATAATGATACATTAAAATACACAGTAGGTAGTTAGTGTTTTTTAAAAATTTTAATAATAGTGGTATTTTTTGTGCAATAAAATGATTTATAATGCATTGCATTTGGTTTGATTGTGTATCATTTATAAATAACAATAATTTACTATACAAAACTGAATAGAAATTGCTTGTCAAAGTAACCAGTTGCGGTGTGCATTTATTATTATTTATCTAAATTTAAAAATTATTGATTGCATTAAATATTTTAGAGTTCTTAATTAATTAAATACGACTATACATGTATACTGTGGTTTTATTTCCAATAATTTAAATAAATTTATTTCATTTTCATCATATAATTAATATTAAAACATATTTCTATTTGTTTGCAATTATATTAAAGCTTTCACCATTACCATTCTTCATCTTTTTCCTTTTTGTATTGTTGTTAACAAACTTGAGTTGCTTGCTAAAAAATTCTCTAAACATTTAAAAATATTTTATTAAAGGTTATGAAATTGGCACCTAATAAAATTATGGATAATTTATTAGATGAACTTCTTAGCTGGTCAACAACTGAACAATCGACTTAATTAAAGTACATGTTACATAAACCGATCACAACTAATATGTAGGGTTTTCGTTATGTTGAGAATAATATATAATTAGATAAAGGAAAACAGGCTGTAGTATTTAAAAATATTAAAATTCTTTATTAATTTAAGCAAATATTAATTTATTAAAATTTAAAATGATTGTTTTGGAGTTATATAATTTTTGTAAATTGAGATTAAACATTTTAATAAGTTTAAAAGATACATGAGAGTGTTAACTATGTAACGAGACGACAGTTTCTTAATCCGTATTTATTTTTAGAAGAGTAGATTATACGAATATTGTTAGCTAAATTTTGAAAGGATTTTGATTTTATTCAATTTGACTGATAGCTTTCATGTTTGCACTCTTGATAATACATATTGTCATTTGGTTCTATTTTACGTATAACCCCGATCACATCCACTTGATATAATAAAAAAGGGATAATGGGTTTAGCTCCAATTTTCTAATTTTATTCATGTTGTTCTTTTGTTTGTTAGAAGTACTTTCAATAAATTTTTCATCATTTTGTTACTAAGTAAAACGGTGTATTCAAATGTATTATCTTTATCATCTTGAGTTACATTATATTTTGATGAACATATTATTAAATTTCTCTATAGAATTCAAAATCTATTTGTTAGCCATTGCCATTCGATATCAAAATTATGAACAATATTCGATAATATTTGGGCAACCGTTTATATTATGGTATGAGTAATAATGTGTTGCTCAATTAATTTCTTATAATGTGTAAGTGTATAGTTGTCAAATTTTATGTCAAAATTCAACCTCGGTTTAGAATTTACATTTAATTGTTATTTAAAATTTCAATTTGCAAAATACCCCTAACATATTTTAAATAAATTATGAATAGAAAAGAATATTGTCTTTATGTAACTCTAATTAATGCTAAATACTTTGTTTTGTCATACACCCATGGTAGTACTTGATGACTATCTTCGTTGCTCTTTTAAGTAGTTTGAACCATAATATTTATAGTTATTCATAACAGTAGCTTAATTAAATAAACGATAAAATATGCATTCAAGTGCAGAGCGTATAGTCAATGACACACCATTATAAAACAATTAATAAAATTATCATTGAAAAAATGTAATAACTTGTTCAAATATAAAACAATTGATTGCTTGCAGCACATGATTTTACAATTAATAATATTTTTATACAACACCTTAAATTTATTGTCTTCTATACCTGACTATAACAGTTATGTAGAAATCTTTCTGTTAGCAACAAAATCTAATTTAATCAATACCTTCTTTTCTTTTTTCTGCGCCTTATTATTCTTCTTTATGGTCGGCGCTCCTGCTATTGGTTCTATTTCTCAAAAAGTATCTGTCTTGTGTATCATCCGTCCCTGTATTTTGTCTGTTCCAAGCCGAATCACCTGTAATCAAGTAGCTTGTTAGCAGCGACCACGATACCCTTATTTTATATACTATCAATTAATTTTGTATATTTTAATAAGTTTATTGTTTAATCTTTTTAAAAATTGATAAACTACATTATACCAGTGGTGTGTGTTTGCCATAAAAAGTTCGAGAGTTTAGAGTAAAAAAAATGTGGATTTTATTTTACAAAATGATTTAAATATAATTAGTCAATTTAATGTTGTGATTTTATATTGTTACTCCTATTTTATGAAAATTATAGTTTATTATTCAATTATCTTATAGATTGCAAAAAAAAGATTATTTATTTATTCATAATAGTATTAAGAAATATATATATATATAGTTATAAACATTATAGATGTGTAATATTTAATTACAAAATTTATCATCAAAATACCATAAATTTACTAAAATATTATGAAGTAATATATAAAGTCGGGTTATGACAGAAGATAATTACAGAATTTCGTCACATGATATCTGTATCATTGAACTGATTGAAATGACGATGACACAATTAATCAATTAGGAACGCATACTGAAATCAGACCGGTAAGTGGCATTTAGTGTAGTAGTTCGTATAAAGGTTAATGGTTCCCCCCATATGAATCTAATGAAGCTGAAATGTTGATGACAAACATATATAATTCCATCAAATCTGACAGACAACTCGAAATTTCAAATCTTTCGAAACAAATTTTTTAACAGTATGTACCTGTAATTCCTCTATGTGGTGGCCACTAGGAACGTAGTTTGATGCTAACATCTAATCAGACACGGCTAAAATTGTAGGGGCGAAAGATTGCGATTGGTCATCCAAATAGAATTTAACATTCAACTGCACCAACCTACACAGCTATGTTTTTGCATCTGAGCACTACTGAAATACTTAATTGCACGAGAAAGTGTTCTCAGATCGTATAGGAATATGATGATGACTTTTGGCTTACGTAAACGAACACTATAATAGTATTGGAATCGGTTTACTGCTAAGTGTCTTTGCAAAGCGTAGTCTTGTCAACTGTGGAATCCAATATCAGATCGAATAAACATAACAAGATTCAGGAGTTGTGTTAAATTTGTAACAATAGTTCAGATCGTCTAATGATAAGAAGCCTGTTTATAGTTAACTTTCACACTCTCCGTAATCACAACCATGTGATTAGTGATACTGTGTTTGCGCATAAAAGAATGTACAAAGAAACTTGAATTCAACCGGACGAGCGTACCAGAAATCAAATAGATCGATCACATTACAATTAGTAACAAATGACAAATTCTATGTTAGACGTTCGTTGCTATAAGGTCGCGAATATTTATACCGACCACTACTTGGAAAGATGAAATTAAAAGTTATGGCAGACATAAGTAGACAACCTAGAACTGCAGAATGTATAAACGTTACTAAACTTTGTAATAAAGGGTTTGCAGACGATTTGGCGAATCAATTGGTGTGTTACGACGAGACTCGAACACAGTCGCAAATACATTGAGACAAATTGGTGGGATTGGGGTTTCATTACTAATGAATGGAAGGAATATATTAGTAATGTTATTTGAAATCTAATAATGAGGAGCAAAAACATTAAGAATGCGATTAACAACTGCAACAGCTCGTGCACAACATATTGCAATGTCAAACAACACGAGGGAAACTTACTGTTTTGCAGGCAAACTAACTGAACAATGATTTAGAACTGAACGTCCAATTCAATAAATGTTTGCTAATCTCAAATGAGATTTAGCAAATGGAAATACTTTCGTGAGCTACTTAATGGGCCCGAGAAGTTCAGGTTGCTCATAATCGATTCAGAGATTATGATTGTTTGATGTTAATATTGTTATGGGAATTTTTATTCACATTTCAAATTACAGTCTACATATGCTGTACTGAATGTCGATAATACTCGTAATTATGGATGCACGTTATGTCATTCTATTGGAAATTTACGTTTATATATTACTACTCTCATATGTCATATGTTTTAGTAGAAATGATTGGATACTTTCAATTGAAAAAAATTCATTCTCCTACTTTTATTTATTATTAGATGTGCCTTAGTTGTTTTATTATTATAATTATAATTAAATGAATATTTTTATGTACTTAATTAAGTACGTGTGTATTACATACTATAATAGCTATTTAGATATTATCTAAATTGAGAAACCAAAAATTTATTTGATTATTTATTTAAATGCAATTATTTGCATTTATAACATAACTGTATATATACATAATTACCAGAACTCTCTACATTAGCAAAGGCACACGATATCAGGTCAGTGACTATAATAAATTGATATTAATGACAAATGTGCTAATGCCATCATACTATTAAGTAATTAATAGTGTACATTGCATACTTCTAATCAATTTAATAGAATTTATATGTTTAATAATTATTTTATTATTGAACATATAGTAATATTTTGAAAATTGAAGCACAGCCTGCAAGAATAATTTTACGGTGCGAATTCTAGAACAGTTGTGTTGTTCCTACTATATTTTAATTTAATTCATTTTTCTACATATAAATTGTATAAATGACATTGTTTCTAAGTATGTTATGGATATTACAAATTGATTGACATGATAATTTCATGCATTTCTAAATAAAATCCAATTATTGAAGTTATTATAACCAAGCGTGTCCTTTCTATTGTAGACCGATTTGTTAATTTAAAATCACCCGTTTTGAATGATTGGTGGACTATAAAAATGAAAGTATTTTTGTTTTTCAAATGTTCATCGATTTCTATTTGTTACTAAATGAAATTTAAAGTACAATAGAAAATAATATTTATTAATTAATAATTTTGAATTAAACACAGCCATTTATTTTATCAGAGTATTATTATACGTAATAGTTGTTGAATTTATCCCAAATCCAATTTTTAGAAAACAAATGTTGTGAAAGAATTGCATAGTACAAATGACAAATACTTCAATGGTTAACTTTTTTTTTTAATCCTTCATATTCTCAAAGGATGTGCTAGCTGTTTTAAAAGTGTTAGAGAATAATCATAAATATTATGTAATGATGGAAACAGTTGATTTGCTATTTTGTGTAGACATTTCAATCATTACAATGGTAATTTTATTTTATTATATTTACTAGAAGTTTAACGAATTCGTTGTCTTAAAATTATATTCTTGAATTCTAAATCAATAGTCTAATAAACCAAATAAAGAATTAATGTTGATATTTTGTGATTTCAACACAGTAGCAATAATATTGAAAATGGGGTTGACATTTAAGGCGGAAATAGTATTTGAGAAATTAATTCGAAATTTCTTGTACTAATCATTTCGATTTTGTTGCTTTTTTGTCTGAACTTGTTGAATTTTGTATTTTTATTAATTTTAAATTCATATTTAAATTATTTAGCTTCCATTTACTATTAATTAATTATATACATATCCCTATGCCAAACAATACCAGAATCCTTAATCAAATAAAAAATATATATAAATTAAAATTTCTGAACTTACTGTACAACGATTAATTATATATACTATAGAATTAATAATAAATATTTATAAGGATAATTGATCCTATTTCGGGATCAGTTTTGTTATTTTTTTCTTGAACATAAAATAAGTGTGCAAATGCCTAAATTCTTAATTTTTATTTTATTTAGTAGTACTTACTGTGCATTTTTTATAATTGCATTTTTAATAATAATTAAAATTAATAATTACATCGTAAATGACAATAATATTTATTATAAAATAAAAATTAAATTAAATTATATGGGGAATAATTATGAAGACATTTTTTAATAGTTTTTATTTTTTAAAACTACTTAATATTATAATTTATAATATAAAAAGGCTCTTGCTTTTGTGTTGATTGTATATGACAATAAAATTCATTTTATCTATTAAAATATTCACATTAAATATATTACCAATGTATACTCGTATATGTTTATTGTTAAAATAAATGTAATTAAAAAAAAAAAAAAAGGAATAATAATAGTTACAGGTTGAAAAAATGTACATGACAAATATTTTACGGTCTATTTTTATACTACCATGTCGTGATGTCAATTCGTCCTTAATTATAATTAATTATAATATGATGATGTGTATTCTTCACAATATTGTTGTCCTGATTGCACAGTATCTCAAATAGTAGTTTTGTAGATGATCTGAGAAGAGTTGTCGCGACAGCCTTTTTTTTTTTTTTCTAATAACTCCAAGAAATTTGTTTATAAATCTATCTTTAAAAAAATGACATTTAGTAAATATTATTGACATTTTTAAATACAGGCTTGTTAGGTAGAAACTCAGCAGCATCTCGCTCGTATATTTAGAATTTTTGCGTTTAAAATGCCCTTAAGCATTTTTGATTGAAAGCAATATTGGAGTTACTTGTAATAGTACCACACAGCTGTATTCCATTTGTCCATACCGTCCTGAAGATCATTTTATATAACAGTATGTTACTCTCAAGTGAGACCTCATCCAATGCATTTTAGTAAATTTTATCCAAGTTGTTTTCTTTTATTAGAGATATGTTTCCGCCAGATTATCCAAATGTAATTCCAAATATTTTACACTAACATCTTGTGAACAAGTTTTCCTTTTCATAGTAAATGTCACATGTTTCGATTTGCCTTCATTTACTTTGATCCACCATTTTTTTAAACCATAGCTGAATGATGTGGAGATTTTCTTGTAAATATTTCGATGCCATTACAGGATCAAAATATGAGGTCAGAATAGCAGTATCGTTGTTGTCGACTGCATAACACCGGTTTTAATCTTTTGAGAAATAATTTCTCAAAAACCTGGACTGATGGGCCGGTATAATTTTAGTTCATTTGGACTCTTTCCCGGCTTATTTATCATAATTAATTTGACCAAGTTTTCATTGATCTGGGAAGTATGAAAGTCTAATTATAAAATATAGTTATAAGTCTAATGCATTTCTTATGTAGCTCTTTTAGTATGCTTCCAGGTAGCTCTTTTAGTGTCCATTCCACTGAGCGATTGGGTGGCGAGGAATTACAGAATGTGCTTATTGTGCCAATGGGAATCTTGTTGATACCATATGGGGCTTCATGGTAAAACAATTCTCAAACATGATTATGTTGTATTAACAATCTACATATCTGCGGCAAGTATAGAACAAGAACAGGGCTACCGCAAACAAACTTAATAACCCTCATTTAACAATCATTGTATTTTAATTGTCTAATCTCTACATTTCATATACGCAATAGTTTGTGGAAAATAGGTGCTTTCATCAATGCGCCGACAATGGAGCTAATATTTAAAAACCTTAGGAGATGTCGCCTATACGTTCTATACGTCTTTAATCAATTGTTCAAAGTATAGTACGTTGCCAATTTTTTATAATTTTTCGTTTCATTATTTAATACCTTACCCCGCTTATGCATATAATTGATTCATATATGTCCATATATGTTTATTATATCATACCGGTCTACATTTATATCAAACTAATTTAGTCGCCGATTAACACATAACAACGACATTGTGGTGCTTACGTTAGTTCATATAATATTGTGATATTTGATTCAAAATGTCAAATGGTCGATCCTTTTATTTCACTCGGGAGCATAGGGCGTCAACGAACAATCGCTATTGTTTTCGATTTCTTGCCAGTACCTTCACTTTACACTTATCCTTTTGGTACTAGACTCCTTAATGACTGATCTTTTACATGTTGTTTTTGGACGGCCAGGTCTTCTATCTTACCCTGTGGGTTCCACTGTATTGCACTATAACCGACCGGTCGACGTACTATCACTGACCAAACGATCCAATTATACATTCTTTGGTTATCAATTCTGTTCATCTCTTCCAAATTTGCCAATCTCCATAAATTCTCGTTTGATATTATTTTTGGGCACAAAATTTGACACGATATGATTTGTCAGCTTGCAAGTTCGCAATCAGACAATAGTACCGTTAAACAGTTTGTTTTAAATATGCGCAACATTAGATTTTTTTAAATTTGTGAGGTCCGTCAGACTGGAAATTTTTTATTGATTCATAAAGTACACAGAATAGCATATCGGGTAAATGGTCTCCAACGTGCTTAAATCGTATGTTCCGGGCGACCCATCGCCATAACGGGAAATCACACGACCAAGAAATGACTCTTGCAGTAACTGAATTCTTTCTCGGGATGTATGTCATGTGACACCATCTTGTTTAAAACAACATGTCGTCCACACATTCATATTTTGTAATTTAGGCAATAAAACTGAGATCTTCAAGTAGGCAATAAAACTGGATATCAAGTCGCGATAGCGATTCCCATTAACTCATTATTGTCTGAGCTGACGCATTTTTCAAAAAGACTGGTACGATGATATTTTCGGTCCAAATTCCATAATAAACAATAATAACACGTCGTCGTGAATTTTCTGAACCCCAAATGCGACGATTAACGAAGCGATCAAAATAACAATCAGCGTCATGACTGAAAGTTATTTTGTTTGAAAAATCAGTATCCACTTGTTATTGTTCCATAATCCAATCAACGCGAACTCTTTCCGCTTGGCAATTGATTTCAGTTCTTGAGTCAATTGAATTTTGTATGCATGAAGATTCAAATAGTTCGTGAACATACACTATAGAAAGCTTCTCAAAATGTTCAATTTTTGATCACGATGCCAAAATGATGGACTATCAGCAACAAACTCTTTTCTTTGATGTTTTGTGTTGAGCGACCAGAGTGTCGTAAGATCACTAATTGATCCAGTCTCCCTGTATTTTTTATACAGTTGATAAATTTAATAATCTATTCCGACCATATTTTGTACGAAAATTGCCTTTATTATTTTTAAAATGTTGTCGCAAAATTTAAATCTTGCGTGAATTTTAGGACACCCTTTATATCCGAAACTTTACATCAGTTTCAGCACCACCAACATTTCTACAAAAAACTTCACAAACATTATTCATCTATATCATCACCATTGACTGCTAATGAACATTTTCTAAATGTATTGTCTTTGAAACATTGATCTATAGGCTTGTGAGTTGTATTTTACAATTTATTCTAATTTCACCCTCATGTCTGACACAGTTTGCAATAACAAACAAATGCCGTCAGCAAAGTCGAGATCTTCAAGTCGACCAGACTTAGCTAATAATGGGATCCAATTTTGATGCAATGCCGTCCAAGCCCACTTTTTGGTGATATTGTATAGGCACCGGTCTCTTTACTGCTGTTTAGGTGTTTTAATGTGGATTTACAATGTATTATTGCCTCTGTTATATGTGGTAATAATCTTATGTTTATGCGGGATGTGTCTGTCCATCTATCTTAATTGCACTTAATATCCATTACGTGCAAAACATCTTTAATAAGTATACTTTAAAACTTCCATACGGTAGTCCAAATTATCAGTACGAGTAAAATTCGCAATTTAACACAATTTTTCCATAATTTGTTTCTAAAAATATGTAGGTGGGTCTCATCGGTGCACTAAGTAAAAACCATTATGTTTTCCGACAATATAATTCAATTTACATCTAACTGAACTCATATAGTTTTGAAATATTTTTAATTAATTCAATGGAAATGCGAGTATACGAGTACATAAATATAAATATAAATATATATTATATATATTTACACTAGTATTATATTTATATTGTATAGTTGAACAAATTTTTTTCACTTTTATTTGTTAGTTAAATGTAAAATATGTTCCAAATTTAATTAAATATGAAATATGATGTTCTACTCCTGTAATTGATAATAATATTTCAATTGCTCTGTGAAATGATACTTGATACTAAAATTATATTATGTGTGTAATACGAGTATTACATAAATACGTCAAGCTCGTTCAAATATATACAATTTTCATCCCAGTAATCATCATTTCGACATTACTTTTGCATTGGGTAGCATTGATACCAAAAAGGTTGACTGAATATTCTAGTCAATTATATATTTTGTGATGTCATCGTTTGGACGTCCCTAATGTGTAAACCAATATGTGAACAAAACTTTCTATTCTACTTCATGTGTTCTTTTATAGCGTTAACCAACATATACTCGTATGTCGTGAGTATAAAGTTATGCTGCACAAATAAATTGACCAAACATTCCGCTGAATGTCATAAACGCATTCAATGTTCAACTTGTTATTTTTGTTATTAATAATCTAAAAGAGTAAGAGTATGGGGTGCAATAGACACATCATATTAAATTACCATATGCTAAAAGATTCTGCATTACAATTCATAAATATTGACCATGGATCATGTCCCTTTATTTTTGATTCAATAATTTTCCGAGTATTTTATTAGTCGCTGGAGTTTCCTCATAATATTTGAATTTGCATCGTGTTTTGAATTGAATATACTCTATCCTGTTTATCTCTTATAGTTGTGTATCCATTTCTCCGCTTTTCATCCACCGAAACTCACACATGTCAAGAACATTGAATTTTTGTACACCTCTAACTTTGCCAGTTCAAGCATAGTTCTAATAACGTGTCTGTTTTCTGTACGCGAAATGTTTATAATTTAATTTAAACGATTCGGCGGAGCAGACTACAGTTCCTCATTTGTTGTATCTACTCCAAATGTTTGGTAGCAGTTTGAGTCTTTAATTAATTATGTTTTCCGTCAAATTTCTGGATACAGGAGTCTGGGCTTCTTGTATATTTCAATTTATGTCATAAGGTTGCGGGTTTTTATGAGTTTATAAATAAAACACATTCGTAATTAATCATATACATAACAAATCTCATAATATAAATATTTATATACAAAAATAATTATTACTTTAGAAATTTACAAAAAAAGAATAAATTATACGTTTAAATCTGACATCATTTTTCTGAAATCATTCAATGAACCATATGTATCAAAATCATCTAAATGTCTTCTTTGGGGTATTATATTTTGTGGTCTTGGTAATGCCAATGGTACAGGAAGTAATTCTGGCATCACAGAATGATGTGTTATTAAAGCACGTAAAGATGTGAATTCTTTTGTGAATCCCTGTATAATAAAATCAAATGGCTATATATATAATAATTAATTTTAAACGTTAAACCAACCTTTATTTTATATCCACGTATTGTTCTTAAAATTAAATAATGTGCTACTTTTGGCGCTGGCGGTGGTACACGTAATGATAATGCAAAACAACCTGGTTTTGTACTACTTTGACGTACTAAAAATGCACCGGGATTTTGTCTTGATAAAATATCTAGTGAAATTTCACGTGGTATTCCAGCTTGAAACCATGCGGCACCCTTTAATTCATGTTGTTCCATTGTACTTAGCCCATCTATTCGTGTTGGTGCTGATGGTGCAAATATTTTTGGACTTGAATTAGCTATAAAAATAGAGAAGAACAAAATAATATGAGTATGTAACCATGTAATATGAGTATGTACACCACAAGTGTGATTCGAATATCGTGAACTTTTCAATTTAATTCTGCAAAGGTTTAAATCGCTGGCCACTGGCGTCTCAAATATTTGTACTCGTATATATCATTAAATTATGTATTTCCTGTATATTTTGACACCTTCGTTTGAACTTAGACATTGTTAACAACTAAATTTTATTTAACATAAGTTTAATATGTTACTCGTAATTTGCGTATCGCAAATCTTACATGGTGCATATGAACATATCTTGTTTTTCTTCCAAGTATAACTTCTAAATTTTACGACTATATTATGTAGTTCAGAAGACAGCTTTCGTATTTACTCCTACAAAATTCAAATTATCTAAATAGTTTTTATTGGTTTGTTAACGTCAAACTGTGTAGTCATTATCATAATCATCTGGATCGTTTTATTTCACAAGAAAACATTATAAACTCACTTTTCGACATTCTTTATTACGATCTGTTGGTGTTTCACAACGTGTTTCATATGAAATTAGTTTTCAACTCTGGTGTTTTGAGAGACACTTTCCCAATTGTGTACACCAAACTATGGATTATCCAATGATGAATCTTTAACAAGGATTACGTTTTCAGTAACGTAAATAATCTATTTTTTTTTTCTTTTCAGTTTATGTACATATAATCTATACTTTACAATCATATTTTAAATATATAAAGTATACCAATCGTATATATATAATATTTGAAACTCTATGACCATAAAATTACATAGGAAAATATAAATTTAACTTACCACTGCTAGTTTCTCTAATAAAGTTTTTTTTAAAATCAAATTCACATGTATCTGCACATTCCTTATCCAAAACGGTTAAGGATTTTCTACATGAATCACCAAATTTACTGGATATAATTTTATCAGGATCACAGATACCTTCATTTACATAACCATCGGATATGGTATGGGTTGACCCGGATGTGGGCGATGCATTATTATGGACTAGGGGACGACTTTCTTCGGTTGAACGTAACAAACCCATTGTTAATCGTTTGACCTATGTTGAAAATAGAGAATTTATATTTTACATTTTATTTGCATGTATTATTTGTGTCGTCTCGTATGTCTGCATTGTATGCCGATTGTTACATTTATTCATTTATTTTATTATGTTAATTTATTTAATTTTGACATTATTGGTAGAAATAAATATACAATTGAATGGTTGTGATTACAAGTATATTATAAATGTGTAGACGTCCGATTGTGACACCTAAGTTGATGGTTAATGTATGAGGAAGAACAACAGTCACTTATGGAACATATGCATATGATATATCCGTACAGATATGAGGGTTAGTCGGCGAATAGATGAAATGTTGCTTATTGATCAACCGTGTGGAGAATAGCATTCAAATAAATATGAGTATGTCTGGTACTTTTATATTCCTTGATGTTACCCTACGCGTTTAATAAATATTAAATATAATTTTTATTAAGTCAATCATTGGGCTATATGTTCTGTTCATCATATTTTTATGATGCCCATAAATCTTTTGAATTGATTCTAGAATTTTGAAAAACTGTTAAGCCAAGTGTCCACTATAGAGTTTTTTCTGTAAAGTGTAGAGATTCTACCTACAGTGTGTAAACTATAGAGCGTCTCTACCACTCTCTCATACTCTGTAGAGCTGTTGAAGGCAATTTTGAGTACAGTTCTACCATGCTCTTTTCAGACTGTGTACACTGAAGCGTAATTTTTCTTTACTGTAGAGACGTATGGAAAAGTTGATCGGTTTTGATATTTTATTTCGTGTTTTCTTTGATTTTGAAGCCATTTTTCCCGATAAAATGCCGATTTTATTTAATTAAGTTGATTTTACAATAAATAGAATTTTACATGAAAATTATTATTTTAAGGTTGCATCCAAATAAGATTTTAAACCTGACATTTTACCAAAATTAAATGTATCTTTAAATTATTGTAGTATAGGAGGGAGGGCTACTTTTAACATTCAAATTTCACGGTTCCCTAATGTACCGAAAATTACAAAAAAAAAAAATTCAAAGATTTCGTGCATGAGTGTGAACGTCCATATTTATTGTTTACCAGATTCATTAGTGTTTTGCGTTTTAAAGTGGAAAAATCTGTTTTTTTAAGGTGTGAAGTAAATTTTAGTTTATTTCTTTTCGATTAAATTAGCTTCAAAACTTCTAAATAATTTTCAAATGTGAAATAATACAGTAAATGATGTAGGTAATTGAAAATTAAATTAAAACTTTGCTAAAGAACATGTCTTTCCCACCCACCACAATGCACACATCACCTTCAACCACTTGAAGTTGCAATATTTGGTCGATTTAAATCGGTGTAAAAAATATCGTTCAATGATTATGTCCTATGCAATCCAGGAAAACCAATTATAATTTATAGTATACAATCGTCATTTCAGAAAACGGGAATATGACTCATCAACACTGGTACACATTTGGTACATATCGTGAATTTCTACCTGAAATAACCATTAGTAATTCAAGTGAATTTGCTACAAATGAAATTCCCGAATGCGTTACTGGTCTAACAGGTTTATGTAAAAATAAACTAATCAGCCCAGGTGTAGTTAGACCAAATACAAAGGCTGCGTGTGAAGTATATATCTCAAAAACCTTAGCTGGACCTAAAGAAAAATCCAGGTACAACTAGAGCAAGTAAGTAAGGATTTACACTTGTCTAGATAGTAGTATGTATCTTCTTGCACACATTACAGAGTCATCAAATAGCAATCCTGTACCAATTGCTCTTTGACAAAAAAAAACAATAAATGACATTACACATGCCATAATAACTATGTATAAAAACTTTCACGGAGGTAGCAGTACGTCTGGATATTCAATGGGATGAATTTCCTTTAAATCAAAATCAATAAATATTGCGGTCTGTTTGAACCGTTTAATTAATATATTTCCACGTAAGCATTAATGTGACAACCTATGTAGAGTTGCGGCAATCAGATTTTTTATCATTCAGCTTTTACATCCTACATGTACTATTTTCTAAAATCACTCATTTAACATCTCTAGTTTTGCACCGTATTCGTTTTATTTCTATTTTATTTTAAATTCTAATTTTATTCACATTAAAATCGATTGAAATAGAAATTGATAGTATGAGTTATATCAGTTCATCAGCGGGTATCTTCAATTGTATCGAGTAAATGAGTCGACTTTGACAATATGTCGACCAATTTTTTTGTTTCCATAAAATATTATCCTCTTCTACATCATCTATATGAGAAATTAGTTTCAGTGGAAATCCAGTTGTCGCTAATTATGTTATAGATGACTTGTCTCGAGTTGTATATCAAAACGGTGCTATCAAATGTCTGATTTTACCCCCAGTTTCATTGCAACAACTCAACGCAATTCCTGTATATTATATCATTGAATTATATGTAACTACAGTATAATTACTTAAGCTTAATAATTACAGTGATTAATAAACATTTGCATTATGCATGTAATTAATGATTTTTTTTAACAGTTTCACAACTACAAAAATTCAAGTAATTAATGTTTATTGTATTTTCCATTTCCACATCAATTTCATCTCAAAATTGTACTTTATCTGACTAATTGCACCTGTTAAGGTTTTTGTTGTTTTTACCTTCATTTGAAACAAATTCAACTGTTAAAAATTGGCTGTAGGCCAATTTTTTTTTTGTTTTGTTTTATTAAAAAAAAAAAAAAAACTCAAATTAAGTTTATATTACGAGTATGTTTCCTGTTTTTATTTTTATTTTTTATTTATTTTTCTAAGTTTATCCTATTTTTTTCTATACTAAAATAGAAATAATTGGAAAGGCAACATGAACAGACTGCAATTTTCAGGATGTACGGTTGACATAGTTATCATTGCACATAAACTTTATAATTATCTTCTATAATTTCTCAAACGAATAATATTTTAAAATATAAAATTTTCATCAAAACTTTATTTAAAATATGTTTTGTATTTAATTTTTTTTTTAATTTTTGATTTTTGTATGTCTTCCGTTTGAAGCTTTGAATTTATTTCCATATTTATATTTTTGTATTTTATGTAAAATCAAATCAAATGGAATAGAGAGACTGTCAAAGCGTTGTCTCTAAATCTTTGATCTATATTTGAAGCGTCATAGACAATGTGCATATTTGAAAACCTACTGCAATTTGATTATAATCCTACCCATACAAAAATGTCATATATCGATAACATGAATGTTCATTTTTTTTTCTTGATTTATTCCCTGCTTTTCATCACACCATCTGATCTGATATGTTGGGAAAAATGTGTATCTTATGGTTTGGCAGCAATTGAGTGAGTGCTATTTTTTCAAGACGATACAATTTTAATGCTACACAAATTTTTGTTGATTCTACGATCATTTACTAAAGAGATCATAATCTTAATGTTAGTATACTAACTCTTCTATACATCCGTGATTACTCTTCCTAAATTTCAAATATATTGCGTTACATATGGCATACATATCATTTAATCATAAGTCAATATTTTACGCTTTGACTTGTGTAACTAACTAATTGTGATTCTGTATTTTTTTACCCATTCCCCAATAATCGATTTGCTCGATTTTCTTTATATTGGGTTCAGCGCGCGAGAACTAAAAGGTTGGTAGCTAAACCTGAATAGATGAAGTTTTTCTGTGACATTGAAACAATATAAAATTTACTTACTATACACGTAAGAGTATATGAGTAAATACATAATTTTGCCATATAAAATAATTTCCAAATCCCTAGAATATGCACTAAATTAAACCATTTTACTATAATAATTATTTATGGCTGCTGATAAAATCAGTTTATATTTGGTTTTTGTTTTTTGTTGTTTTTTTATTTTTCGATTTAACAAATCTACATTTATGTCGACGTATTGTTGACGTAATTTTATTGAACAAACAAAACTGAAATAATAATCTTTTTTTTTTTCTACATTTCCATTTTTGCTCTTTAAATATACACGGTAGTAGGAGAGCAAGCTTTGAAGTTTTCCACAGTAGAAAATTTGTAGATTATTTATATGAGTTAGGTAGGTGGTACTATATGAACTATTTAACTTTATAAATGTAGTATTTTTCATCAAAAGCAATTTAAACTAGTTTTTTGCTTCTTAAGTATTATTAACATCAGGATCTCAGTAGTGGTCTTAGTATATAATGGCTAGTTTTTAATAATGAGAATAAATCATTAACTATTATGGACATCAGTATGATTATTTTAATTTTCAATAGACTGGTTTTGTTTTATTTGTGTTTCAATGTAAACTGTTCCTGTTTAACTTCAACTATGTACGATTTATCTTATTACGATAGGATATTTAAAAAAAATATTTTTAAATCTATTACAAAAAGTAATTTGTGTTTAACTTGCTTTAGTCATTTTAAGAAAGCGATTAGCCGACATATAATGTCATGACTGTCATAATCTATATAGTATTTAGAGAAATACTTGCTAATGAAATATTAGCACCCGTATATTTTAGTTGAATATCTAGTAATAATGTTTCAGTTTCAACTATGTATATAGACAGATACTGAAGCAACTTACGATACAATGTTATCGTTCTGGACAGACTGACATAGTCTTTATACACTATTTTAATACACCATCAGATGTGTTATTGAAATAAAAAAAAAATCATTTCGATATTTGGATTCATTATATATAAGGATTCCAGAATGTTTTTCAGAACGCAATTTGTTTGATGTTGGCTTGAGTGACTGTTGACTTACTTGAGTATATATAAGAACTGGTGTGTTATCCCCTTTACTGAAAACTGCTTGATATTGTAAATAATAGGATCGGTTCCGTTTGTGTATGTGAGAGCAACACGTAGATTTTTGCTGAAAGTTACTCAACTAATGTCCCCCATCCGCCTCACGTGGTATCACTGGTAACTACTCGATCACAATATATGCCAATTTGTAGTGAGTGTGTGATCTGTATTTTGTATCTATAAGGATTTATGGCACCACTGTGTACTGTATTATTCACATGATTTAATATTTTTGACTCGATCGATAATCTAAATTCATCAAATATTAATTTTTGAACGATGTTTAATGTTAATAAAATATTTGAAACATCTATATAAAATAGTTTAGTGACGGCACCTTATGCTCCCATATGGTGAAAAGGTCGAATCGATGATGAGGTCTTGGACATACCGTATACTATTTACATACTTTAAGAATTATTGTTGAATAGTCTATTGAATGACAAATACCATTGTATATATACGTTTTTTTGTCGTCTTTAAGTTGGCATTTGATGTGGACAATACTCAAGTGCTATGGAATACAATATTTACTCATAAACATGACCCGCGGTCTATAACGCGATTCAGAACTTGTATCGTTGAGAAGATTTAGTGGTACATTCAGGTGTAAGTGAGAGAGAGAGAGATGTATTTTATAACCACACACCACGGATAATTCAAGATATACATTTTACTAGAATTCTCAATGTAATTGCATACCCCAATCGCTCACATATACAATGCAGTGCCGTAACTATAGAATAGTACCAGTGATAAAGGATAATTACATGGCTCCATTTTGTCTGTATGTTTGCCCTGCAATTATTATTGTATTGTTCATATCTCCCTTTGAAATATATCTGATTCTAGCCACAAACAATTGATGACAAAAAATTTAATCAAAATTATGCAAATATTGTAATAATCCCCAATTAGCATACAAAACTTTCAAGTTTGTTAACTTAATTGAAGCTATAAAATTAAATTTTCATAAATCTATTAAGTAATAATTAATTTAATTTCAAAATGTTATACGCTGACTCTATACCACACCTTGATAAGCCAATTATAAACAATTTTAATTGATTTAAATCTCTTCAATTTATCTACTTCATTCTGAAAAGTATTTTTCCTTTTTCGTGAGTGCTATTTTTTTTCTTATTAAAATTGTATAATAAAGAAATCGACCAACCCCCAACACAATTATTTTTCCAAGATGCATTTTCATGCAGCAATTATTTACAATTTATTCTAAATTTTAGCATATTAAATCATTAGAATTTCACCATTGATGGGCCATAATATAATCATCATATAAAATTTTCTTCTTTAAAATATTACTACTTAACAACCCTTATCAAAAATCAAATTATGCCTTTTTATTTTTATGAATATAAATCTATTAAAAAGGAATAGGGTAAAGTGAAGAGTTTTTTTTTTTTTGTTGTACTCACCAATGGGGGTTTATCTATTAATCTTCTACAATTATTCATTTCTGTTGGCGAATTATCCTCCTCTGAACA
Organism: Penthetria funebris; assembly: GCA_027564355.1. Classification (NCBI taxonomy): domain Eukaryota; kingdom Metazoa; phylum Arthropoda; class Insecta; order Diptera; family Pleciidae; genus Penthetria; species Penthetria funebris. The sequence goes on from JANSTX010056622.1 coordinate 24,014, forward strand.
ACTTGGTGATCGTGATTGAATTTTATGTATATTATTATTATTATTTTCATTACTACGGCAACAACAACGATAATAATACGACGAAAATACAGCATCATCACATCATTAAGAAAATAGAGATGAGGGTGAACCATAAAATATTAATTAAAATGTAAAATTAAAGTTAGATAAAATAATAATGAACAATGAAAACAAAAATAAGATAAAAAAAAAAAACCAAAATTACATACTTCAAATTTGTTTTGGGAAATAAATGTATCGGCCGTTGATGATTTGGGGAACCATGATTTGGTCTTTCAACCCTTATTCGAACGTCTTGCATGACGTTGAATTTATTGCCGCAATTATTATCGATGTTGCTGATATTATTGCTAGTGATTTTCGTAGTACTGTTGAAGCTGCTGCTACTACTGTTGCTACAACAATTGCTATGATTTGTGCTGTCGACGATGCTATTGTTGAAATTGTTATTTATGACTTTTATATTGTTAGGAATCTGTAAGGATGTTAAAGGAAAACTTATATTAAATTAATATCTTAAATTGTCTATAATATTGTTGCATAGAAATAATGATAAGGATTTATGTTGGGAGAGGATTTTTCTTTATGGATATTTATAAAAGATGGAATAAAATGAATAATTTAGATGTAGATTGAAGTTTTTAATTAAATTTATTATATGAAAGATAATTTAATTAATTAATTTAACCTCTTGTTTTAGGTTGAGAGTTTGTTTAATGGAATTAATTTAGTATAGTTTAGGTTGACAAAAAATTAAATTTCATCTGTAAAAATTTGTTTAAATAAAATTACCTTAATATATCTTTCCTCGTTGTTTGAAGTGGAAAGTTTTTTCCTTAATAAGTCCTTCATATATTTATAAATGGTGCACTTTCTTTTCTTTTGATCAACATTTTTTTTTGGTTGTTCATTTTTTGTGTCATAATAATAATGATTTTCACTTTCAAGAATAATGGTTTTCATTCGCAAATTACATTTTTCATTGTATATTTCAACATCATTTTTCTGTGTATTTTGTGAGTTTTCATTATGATGAATAATCTGTGTGTGTAAAGGAAGAATAATCCTCTTTTAATATATTAAATTTTTTATTAAAAGTTTAAAAAGGAACATGGAAATGATTTTTTTTTCTTTTTCTATAAAAGTTTTTATTAAACAAATCTATGTA
>JANSTX010056633.1:0-25197 GCA_027564355.1 Penthetria funebris
TATAATTATGTTATATATAATTATATTTTTCTCTTGTATTATATTCCTGTAATTTTGGGCTATTTTGCAATTCTATTAAATAAATACTTACATATTATGTTGTGATCCGTTAAACAATTCCCAGGGCCTACAATAATTGGCGATGCCAATTATATTTCTCTCGTTTGGAATATTATTCAAATGTGATTTAAATTTTGTGTATTTATACGAATTTAACACCAATATATTTTAGATTATTAGTTATTTCTACTGAGTATGTTGCCATTTAAATTTTATAGTCTTGACAGACTTAATTGGTATACCTCTAACGTTTTGCAGTAAATTACCAACAACATTTATAAAGAAACCTGTAAACCGGCTTGTAAACCAAATTGTGTCCTATTTGAATTGAATTTTACAAGATTTAGACGCTACCAATATGAAATTATTAATTATCGCTTATTATGACAGTAATGTATATTTTCACATTTATTCATAATGAAAGATTATTAAAACAAAAGTGTAGTATACTGTCATCAGGGTAACTGTGAATCAAATGAATACTATTGTTAGATTCTAAATATGTCATAATATTAAAGTCGATAATTTATTTCCAACAATTTTGATAAAATTGGCGTAATAATAACGAACATTTGCAGTCAGAAACTGATCGGATTATGTACATTGTTATAAGTCAGATTGGATACTGCACATAGAAGAAATTTAATTAAAGACTGTAGACATTTTCTAAATTTATAAAAATCGCAATAACAGTTAGTAAATTTGTAAATTTTAGAATAGTTATCTTATTGTTTTAAAATTGGTTGTGAATGAAGTTACCTATTAACACACCATGACATGAGGTAACCTATATTTTCGCAGTACCACCGGAAACGCATTCACAGTATTGGTTAAGAAACATCTCACCAGACTATTTAAATTATATTTCTCAAATCAAATTTTTAGTCAATGTTCACACTTTTAGTGTAATAAATGTTTAGAAAACAACAAACTAACACCGTAATGTCGCCCTATACATTCTTGAATTTTATTCTATACTATATGTGAGTGATTTTTACATAACATTTTTTTTTCTTGAAACTAATTACATTGCCACGCTTTGCCAGTATTTCAAAATTTTTAGATTTTAAATATTATATCCCCTTATTAAACTACTATAGAAATTATGTATAAATCATTGAGTTTTCAATATAAAAAATCTTATTCTTGCTTATGTAAACGAAAATAATTTTTTAAAAAAATAAACAAAATGGATTTATCTTAAAAGAATACGAATTGAATTTTTACATCAAATTCACCAGAACTGTGGTGATCTAGTGACTATTGATGGTTCTAAACTTGCATTTCATCAACTAATGTATTATTAAGTGAATATATTAACAATTATGGGAAATTTTCGTTTAATATTGGATTATCATTAGACACTTTAGAAACTTGTCGTATATTTTTACTATTATAATTAATTAGTAGATGCTAATAAATGTATTCTATAATGTGCATCTATCATACATTATCATCATCTCAATCTTTACACAATATGGATACATACTACGATGTTAAATTTCTATTTTTATTATTTGAATAGTATTAAAACAACTATAAATTGAGATTTTCAAATAGACAATATACAATTAATTACAGTTGTTCAGAGTTCCATATTTAAATAATTCAGAAGGGTGATAAATATTTGTTGAGTAACAAAAAGCAGACTCTTGACGATTAGGGACATTAAAGCTAGTTTAGCTAAGAAATAATTAAATGCCAGCTTATTTGTATGTTCAAGTGTGCAACAAAGAAAACACTTTTTCAATTATTCCACAGTATTATATCACATCGATTTTCATTTAAGTACTAACTAAACTAGTGTCGATATTAAAAATAAAATAAAATTGGGATATCAATTGAACTATGATTAACATGAATGAATACAATAATTAATTCATTTTATAAATTATTGTGATACATGAATTATGAATTAAGTATACTGTATTTCTAATGTTTGCCATGCCATTTTAACCATTAAAATATTTCAGAAGATAAAATACAAAATAATGAAAAAAAAAAAAAATATTATTGTAAAACTTATGTATAGTAAAGTCTCGAATAAATGATGAAAAGGTAGGCAAAAATATGTATAGAATCAAATTTAATTTATGCAAGACAAAAAAAAAAAAACAAAATTCAATATGCATTATTGTTAACGTAACCTCTTAAACAAAAAAAAAGGAATAAAATTAATTACTATAAAAGATAAAAGGATATATACCCTTAAAAGAAAATAAAATTCAAAAGATACAGAAAATTTATTGATAAAATTAAATGAAGACAAACGAAATACGTGATTCTTAGAAAGTTAAAAATGGCGAACCTATCATTTTGTTGATGAAAAAAATATGATAAATTAAATATTGAATGACTAATATTTCATTATAGAAAATTGACCAATTTGAATTGCAAGTTTTCATTTGTTAATTTGTAAAATTAAATAGAAAATATTTTTTCAAAAAATTAGTTTTTTTTTTTTTGTTAATTCAAAGGGTGATCATCAATAGAAATATTAAAAAAAAAGATACGCATTAAATTTTTGTTCGTGACTGTACAAATCCGATGATCGACCAATATCGACCGATATTTTTTATGAAGAAATAACAATTGACTGATTTTTCTAATGAATGTAATTTGTAATTTAGTTTTTTTTAAAAATCAGTTTTAATTGTAAGAAAAAATTGGTATGATCTTTTAAAAAATCATCCACCCACCACAATTTATAATTGAATTGATATTTTAAGCATTTTTTTTTTCGTTTTTTAAAAATGTTAAATAAGGTATTTCATAAGATTGTAGACCGACGACGACATTGAGAACGACGACGACGACGACGACGACGATTAGACTACAACCATCGCCATCATTATCATTATAATTAAAATTCACTATTAAACAAATCACAATGACGACACAAAATGATAAATTTTATAATTGAATATATATATATATATATATGTGTGTGTGTGCGTAATATATCATGCACGAATAAAAAAATTAATAAATAAAATCACTTTAAACAAAGAAAAAATAAATAAATAAATAAAACAGGAATTGAAAAAATAAAACTAAAAATTACTTACAGATGGTGGCTTAATTTTACAAATTCCATATTTTTCAGCAATTGGACGAATTTTACTAATATAATTTAATGGGTTCTTAAATTCCTCAATTGTTGGTACAAAAATTGGTGCCTCATTTGGTACTTCAAATTGAAATTCTTCATTTTTATTTCTTGAAAACGATTTATGTGTTAATCGTGAATGTAATGGTTGTGGTCCACCACAAAAATTTGGCGAATGCTGCTGTTGATCCATTGTTGTAGAACATGGTGACATTGATTGGTGATAACGGTGGTGTCCACCGTTGCTGCCATTGTCACCACCACCATTATTATTATCATTATCACCATCATCATCATCGTCATCATCTTCATCACCATTTGATAGATTGGTCAAATCATGAAAATCCCGTTCTGGTGACAATTGTTGTAGTTCAATTACATCATTTAATGAATTCTTATCAACTTTTGATACCATTTTATTTATTAAAGATGATTTTGTTTTTTTCTATTTTATTGCAAATAAAATAACTATTTTATTTTCTATAGTATATTTTAATTATATACAAAAAAAGATAATAAAACCACAAACACTGCAAAGCACACTTTATTTTTTCTTATTCATTGTGTAAACGATTTTTTTTTTCTTTTCTTTTTCTTAATTATTTTGTACTATAATTAACTACATTTAATTGAAAATTGAACAAAAAACGAAAAGAAATAAAATTAAAAAAAAAGAAAAACCAGCGAAAATTGTTTGTTACTGATAATGAAAATAATTATTAATTAATAAAAATAACAGCATTTCCACCCTTTTCATTTGTTGGTAGTTTGCTTTCCTCAATAAAAATTGAATAAAATTCATGTGTAAATATTTTTTTTAGTCTTCCTTTTCTGTTGCCCCGACCCGTTGTCCCAACAACATATAAACCATATAAAAATTGATGCAATTGAAAATGAAAAACTGTTTTGTATTAATAAAATAAATTTTTGTAATCTTTCCTCTTTTTAACAATTTGTATAAAAAAAAACTTTTTCTTTCCTCTATTTTTTCAAACAATTTGGATTATCAATTTAAAATCATATATTTTCATTTTATAATAATTGATATTTTTATTTATAGATGTTCGATTAGTATTAATAAATGTTTTTTTGTAATTTTTATTTTAATTGAAATAAAATTGAACTTTTTTTCTTTAATTTCACGAAGATAAAAATCACTAACCAACACCATTTGCACATAACTAACAAATAAAAAGAAATGTCATACATTTTTTTTCGGAGAATTCCAAGTTATATCCGTAATATTTCTGTATTATATCTATATTATAGTTTTAGTTCTATTGTATTATGGAAAATTGATTTGCAAAAATGATGTATAGTTGATCCATATGTTTTGTATTTACTTTTTTTCCCAATACAAGGCATGAAGAATAGTTAGGAGATTTTACAGGCGTTTGAGTTTAAAAATGTATTTATATTTTACGGAATTATGTTAATATAAAATTCGTCAGTAAGATAAAAAAAGACGTTCCAATTCACTGATAAGTCTGATTACATATCACATCACAAGTTTTTGTTTGTTTTCTACGCCTTATTGCTTTGGTACAAGTTATCCAAGATTATATATACAGGAAGGCAGCCTTTTCAAACATATTCAGATAATAGACAGCAATTTGTTTTATCAGTGATAGCAAGAAAATATTTGATTTGTTTGGGAGTCTAAATGATTTCGCGATATTAAAGATGATATTTGATATAGCACGGTGTTAGAACAATCCCACTCTCCATCTTGGAGCAATCGGTGAAAATTATGATAGAAAACCCATATATAAATAAGGTTGTCCGTTCTTTCCATTTGTGTTGGGTAGAAAATCTATGGTGCCTACACATACTTTAAATATAACCTGTTCTTATGTTACCTGGAATAACTGCATTGTGAACCGTACACGATGATAGGGCGTACCCACCCGTCTGTATGCAAGTTGAAGTTCCATATTGTTTAATCAAACATTCTATTACATATGTGCAACCAAATAACTATATATACTTGTCTTTTTACCAACTTATTGAATTTTTGGTCACCAATTCATCTTTGTACCGCTGAGGAATAGTCCTATAGTTTTCCCTTATTTTAGAAATTGCAAACCCCCAGATTCACTAGATCACAATTGCCTCCAAACTCGGCATACACTATTCTTGTATTCATTATTAATACTATATCTAGCATCTAGCATCTAACAAACAAATTGAGCGCTTCATGGATTGTATATAATTATAAGTTATTGAACGTCTCGCTCTAACGCAGCTAACGTACGTTTACTTATATGCAAGCGCGTGTTCCACTGTGTTCACCACATACGTGTGTAGCCAGACAGATTATTAGTTAAATAGCAATCATCTGCGTTGCACACATTTGATCATTTTCATTTCCACGTTCATCCGTAACGAAACAAACCGGTATTGATTTCTGAATCACAAAATATGTCAATTTATGTCATCTGATTAAGACTAAGAACAATGCATATTTATGTTATGTTTGTTGATTTGGTTAAAATTAAATTAAAATTAATTATACATTTCTCATTTGGAATTCATAGAATATTAAAAACGACAATTAACATCGTATCACCGTCATAATTTAAGATGATTACATTCACTCTAATTCACATCTTACCACTGGCACTAGCCTCTTTAATGATATTTCGACATCACAATTTTTTTTTTGTCAATCAGATCTTCTGCTACTCTGTGGATTTAAGTCAAGCTAATAATCTTGCCATTTCATGTGACCAGATTTTTCATCGAATTTCCAGCCTAATTTCACATTGTTGAATAATCTCTCCACGCGAACATCCTTTTGATTTATATTTAGCTAAAAGATGCTGAATACGCGGGTATCTAAATTAATGAAAATTTACGGGATTTGTACAACATGAGGATATTCGTCACATCTTTCAAGTTTCACAGCCATTCAATCTTGATCATCGTCTTTACCTTTACTCAACGCGATAGCATAGGGAACGGTATTTTTGGTTGATCAGCTACTCTACTACACTGTGGATTCCATTTCAACATATCTTTAGCGATATGGACACAGGCAACGTAGTATATGGTCTAGTTAATGCATCGACTCAAGATACAACAATTTTCACAATTTCTTAATATTATATTTGAATTTGAATTTGTGACATGATGTTTTTTGCCAATTTCCAAGTCTCGCAACCATATAATATTACCGATAAACAATTTGGTTTGAATATACGCAATTTGAGCTAACGAATAATTTCAGCTAACACCATCATTGACATCATTTTCAGCTTCACCGACTATTGTCCAAATATTGGAAGGTTTCTTAATCGCTTATTAGTGTATTAGACAAACCAATCGTCATTAGTTTCATTTTGAAAACATATGACTATTTTTTTGTGTCAAGTGAATTGGTTACAACCCACCTTATACCCACGTGTGATCGAAATTTATTAACTGAAAAATATAGTATAATCTCTAATTATCCGGGATATTATATTTAAATATTTCAGTAGTGTGGTTTATAAATGTCCAGCTACAACCATAGTGCAGAAACTCATGGATGTATGCATCTTTAGAGGAGCGGAATAGTAGAATTCTAAGACAGCAATTTGCAGATAATTTGATTGCTTGCTTCTTTCATGATAATGTTTGATAATATCGGAACACACTTTTAAATGCTTTGTAATAAGAAGTGATTTGATGAATTATGATACAAAGGAATCAATGATAATGTGTTATTGTCGGAAAATATATTGCAAATGCTTCGAAAATATTACACACCATGTACAAAACACTGTAAATTCAAATAATATGAGCGAAATCTATCGTTTGATAAGAATACTGACCGAGACACAGTAAATGGATAGATGGACAGAATACGAGTTGATTAATAGACTCATGGTTCAGATTGCACAGAGTGCAGTTGAGAGACAGTTGACTAATTGAAGATTCAAATATTCTACTATAACTCTATGCGAAATTAAATGCGTATCTTAAGACAGTCGGTACTGATAATATTGCGTCAAAAATGGTGAAAGGTGGATTTGGATTTCCTTTGTAATACACTCCATTACTGGCAAATTGCGTACGGATCACATAACACCATTAAGAATCAAAACCGAATAATTGATTGAATGGTATATACACCATATCATTGTAAATATGGTATTTAAAAATCGTTTGATAGCGTTGATCATGCTATGATGCGAACATTTCTTGAAGGAGCATCATTCAAATTGAACAGAATCTTGTATCTTACATCGCTTGATGATGTATTTCATGCACATGGTGTGGAATCGGTTATAGGCTGAATAGTAGAAGAGCTTGGTACCATACTGCTAAGATGTGAAGGTGTTGACGTGAAATCGCTAAGGAAAGTTACGATAATGATGATAATTTATTGTTTATCACTGATCCAGCCATGTTTAAAACCTTCAGTTTTTTTTTTAAACATGTAGACGAGTGGATAATTAAAATAGAAATTAAAAAAAAAACTTGTGATCATATTTCATATAGACAACATTTCATTTCAGATCAAAATTTCATTATATTCGTGACTTAATTTAGATAATCAATAATCTCTATATACATACTAGGTATAATAATAAATACATAATTGGTAAATTAGGAAACAAATTTGAATTCTCATTTCATTCAGTACGATTATACAAAAGATTATACCTTAAAATTTTATCAAATCATGTATTTTATAGTGATATAATAAACTTATGTATAAAATTAATAGAATGGATGCTTCTGACATATAATTTAAATTGGACCTCAATGTGACCTAAGAGTCCAAAAACGAGACAAGGAATTGAACAGTTGATTATTTATTATCTTGATTGAATCAATTATAATGATGAATTCGCCATAAATTACAAGGGAAAGGTAGTCTATAGTCTGTCTATTTATAAAATTACATTTACATGAAGTAGATTTAGGTATTAGAGTCAATTACATGAATTATATATTCTTGGTTAATCATAATTTTAAATTTTTGTTTTCAAATCTTCTACTTATTTCATATAACGAAGAAAAATATTAATGTTTTTTTTTTTTTTAAGAAAGTGTCGTTTTCAAATATCTTTATTATTTAATTGCAATAATTCTCATCTTTTATGACACGTACCAGTACTTTTTACCTATAATATAAATATGATGCAATTATTACAACACTTATATTGTCAATTAATCTTGCTTTATTATATATAAACCAATCCCTTTAAGAAGAAAGTACCATGTAATAGAAAATTAATATTTTACATAAACAAAATATATCAAGAACTTAATCATATATGAATATAGCGTAAGATTATACTGAAGATAAGTTTATACAAATTCACGTGACTAATAAATCAATTGTGTAATCATGTAACTAATGAGGCATCAGCAGAAAACGCACTTTCCTTTTATATTCAAACATACATTGTAAATAAAGTTCAAATTCAAATTGAAAACTTTTAGTTAAAATAAAATATTCGAACATATTGTGATCAATAAACCATTTTAGAAGTGAAAACGCATCGAACCCTAGATTAACAGAACTTTTATGTTCGTAAAGGCAGCCATAAGATATCAGAGTTTTTAGGTGACACTAAAGAAATCTCAACCCAAATTTGCTCAGACATGTAATTTGAATAGAAATCGACGGGATTTCTGAGTTTTCGATTCGATATAAGAGTGGGGAAAGTTAATGATTGATCTGTAGATGAAGTATATTCGTTATTTTAATTCTATGTGCGATTTGGCTTATAGCTTCCGCAAACGTTGCATCGTGGACGACTTTGGTGATATTTTTTATGTACATTCGGGTATAAAACAGGGATGTCTATATAGGATCTGTTCGAAGTCAAGTCGATGTTTATAAAGGATCATGATATCTTAATCGTCTTGCAATATTCATCATTGATAACAATTCGCTGCAATCAATTCGTCCATTTAAAATGTCGAACACATAAATGCAGTAAACATTGTTTCATCTTGTTTCAAGTATTTCTAAATAAATTAAATTACATCTATCGGTGTAGAATGTTTACGTAGAGAATATAATACAAACTGTTTTTGTATGCATTCAATTCCAATACGTTGAATCTGGTAAGAAGATGACCACACAATGCTTGCGTAATCTAGAATTGAACGCACAAACGCCCAATAAACAATCTTTAGTGCATGCGAACAGTACATTTCAGCACAATTTCTTTTGATAAAAAGCTTAGTATCAAATAACATTCCCAAATCACGAACACAGTATGTATTGTGTAATGGACAATCATCTAAATCATCTAGGTAATAATTCGTATTGTGTAATGGACAATCATCTAAATCATCTAGGTAATAATTCGCAATTATAGGATCACGCTTTCTATTGTATGTATTTGATGCAAATTTAGAAATATTTAGCGATTGATGATTATTCATACACCATTTGCTAAGTTGGATTAAGTTTCGCTGATTAAAAAAAAACAGCAAAGAGGTCGCATATATCGCTTGAGTCGGATGATTCTATGTCATTAGGCATTGAAGGGATACCCCATAGTTTTTCGTTTTAAATTATGAAAGTTGAAGAAACTCTTAGGGTATTATACAAAAATCATTGATAATTCACAAATTTTTTCGTTAAAAACACATGTGTACGATAGTTTTGGATTTGCATATTTGTCGTAGATAATCGGAAGGCCCGATTTTTCTTATCTAAGAGTCTAAGTAATGACACATTATACCAAGGTGGCTATAGCGGTATATAAAAATAAAACAAACAGATTTAATTTACCTACGTTAACTTTATCACATAAAACATTCAATTGCGTTAGTATAAGGTATGTTAATGAGTTCCTGCTCATCTGGGACTGAGTTATGAGTTCAAACTAAACTCTGAACTGCTACATTATATCAAATGACATTTATTTGATATCGCAAGCTAAGTCGTGATGTAGAGTCATTAGTCGGTATAAAAATCAATGTTTATATTTTTTTTTTTTCATCTTCTTCTTTCGTTAGGTAAAAGACCTGTGTTTTTCTAAAAATTTAGTTTTAATTGAGTTTTTATAAAAATTACAAAAAAAAATTGAACTCGGGTAGAATTTACACGACAGCGTAAGTCGGACAGGGTTTACACGACAGCATGAGACGGTAGTTCAATATCAAACACAGGTGTAAAGTTATGGATACAAAAGACTCGCGACAAATGTTTAGTATGTTGAATAGAGTTTGGTGATTGTCACAAATTTCAAAAAAAAAAAATCGAAATTTGAGCATTTTTCAAACTAATATGTTTATCAATACTATTATGTATGACGGTGAAATTTGGTGATAAATAACATCGTGACACAAATTAAAGTTTTAGTCAATATAGGTGCGTCGGGCCAAATGCAATATCAAATGTGAAATATTTGTGAAAACTGGTAGATATGGAGGAATTTTTAACCGAAGAAAGTTGAATTAAGAATCGGTCATATACTGAGGATACCCGCATCTGTAATATTACATAATGCATTTGACAGGAAGTCTAATAGAAGATCCGAGGTTGTACCAGTGAAAGGGTGATGAAATGTAGTGAAGGTGTTGGCCATATATAGTGATCAGTTGAAGTTCATTTGCATGAAAACACCTTATTTATTATAAAGAATCGTAAATAATTATAGTCTTTTGTATTTACTATTTTCTAATATCTTTTTTTTGTTTAAACTTTAATACATCATTTTGCAAATCTTTTAAAAATATACGAGAGTTGGAACGAGTATACATGAACAATTCAAAGTACGTAAAAAAATTCTATAATTTAAAGCAAGTAATTTTTTATGTTTTTGCAATTTGTTTATTTATATATGGATAGATGGTATGAGTACCTCTATACCATAGAATAATAAATAAATTTTACTCTTTGGTACCTACATATTTTTTATTTTAAATTTTTTTTTCTTTGTGCCTAGTATAGATTTCTCTATGAAATTCAATGAATATATTATTCATATATGTACCGGTTACGTTTGAATAATAAAAGCAATTTTGCTTAAAGTGTTGCTTAAAGTATAAAGTACAATATCGTTGTGATACTTATGAATGGATACCGGACTTAAGAACAATAACCTGAAACGTAAATTTAAAAGCAACAAATTTTTTTTTCAAAAAAATCCATTCGGCTCAGATCACAAAATAATTCAGTTGAGCATAGATTTATTGCTAAAATTTTTGCGTATAATATTTTCAATAGTTTTTGAATCCTTTGTGGTTGATTAAAGGAAATTAGAAAGTTAAATAAAATTATTTGGAATGCCAAATAAATAAAAAGGAAAAGAGTTCTCCTGAACAAGGCCAATGGTTTTTATAAATTTAATAATAATACAATTATAGTTAATTTATACATACGAGCATAGGTTCTTATTTGTGGAAGATTGAAAATATTACAAATCCTGTTGACCTTTGACCCAGATTTTCATAAATAGGAGGTATTATTTCTGGAATATAGATTTAATTTTATGATTAATATATTTAAAAAAAAAACATTGATAATTATATGTATATATTTATGTATGCTATGTAGATTAGTCATTAAAAGAAGATAATTTACATTCAATTGACTGTAACACATTTCATATTTGAAAAACAAATCAGCATGCTAATATAGTATTTATGCTAGTATGTAATTTAATCATATGCAAATTTCAGTGATTTAGTACAAAATTTAAATTTATGATATCATATAAATAAGTACGTACGTTTTTAATAACTTGTCGTGTCATCAAATTACTTACGAATATTATTAAATTAATACTTTTTTTTTTATTTTTTTATATATTTTAAGATAATCATATTTTAAGTGAGAAAAAAATATTAAAAAAAAAAAATTATTAAAATATACAATATAATAATATGTTATGATGATGATGAAATGTTGAAATAATATGAGTTTTATGTTATATTATAAATTTAATTTTGCAATTACAATCGTACAGTGTGTTACTTTAAGTGTAGATCCTTTTTAATTTGTAAATATGTGGATTTATCGATTAATAACTTTAATAATTGTTTAATAGAAATTCGATTATGTACTTGTAATTTGTGTTAAATGTGAAAAAGATGCACTTGTTTTCAAATTTTGTGTAATTAGTTATCATATTATAATTCTAAAGTGATAGTTCATTACATGTTTGAATTATGACAAACAAAAATTCAATTCAATTCAATCCAAAAATCTTTTATTATAAAAATTTAAGTTATGCTGATTGTATACAATAAACAATAACCATTTCGAATAAGGATGGCTTATAGTTCGTTACCAATATGATGATAAAATTTCATTCAAAATTTTTAACCGATGTGCTGGCGACTAATAACAAATGAGGATTGTAACTGGGGACAAAAGGATTACTAAGTAATAGGTATAAAATAAATACTAGTCAAAGCGCAATATATCGATATCGGTAATCATTTACAAAAAAACAAATTCCTGCGTTTATATCCTCCTCCTCCGACGTAATGAGCCAATAAACAGTTATTTTGTGTTGTGAACATTAACGTATCCATTCTCTAAAGAATAAATAACTTATCAAAACAAATAATCACATCGAATATTTAACGAGTAAATGTGTCAATATAGTTCTGAATTACACACCCACGGAGCAGGTATCGTCTGATTACAAATTGGTACTTTTATAGTCAATTTTCACACTGTCTCATTAGGATTATAAGATCGGATATTGTTATGTGTATATGAGTGAGGTAAACACAAAGTTTGGACAACATATGTTGTGAGCGTGTTATGCGCGGGTACACACGGAGTAGATGTTATGATCGAAAATAGAACATTTTTTTATGAAAATTTATGACAGCAATTATAATCTTGTAATTGCTATATTTGTCGCAGAATACTCAAACAAAATTGGAATTCATCGGACGCCCATACCACAAATCTAATAGATTACATAACCATTTAGGATAAAAGATGGTGAAATTCTTTATTAGGCGTGTTTGGTATTGTTGAGGTGCAGATCTTTCAATTTATAATAATTTGATAATTGGACAGATGATGCTATCAGTTATGGAAGATATAAAGAGATAATATAGAAATGTTAAATGAATAAATGTTGCTTAACTTCGAGATGAAGAAGTGACGCAATGGTGCACAAGTGATCTGAAAATTCGATAACGAGTTGCGATATAGAAAACAATTCGCTGGACACATTGAGATACGTTGGTGAAAACACATTCTTAATGTCATTAGTTGTGAAAGGAAGGAATGTATTAAGGATGACACCTGGAATTTAATAATGACAAGAATAAACATCAAAAAAGTTAATGTCTGCATAAAGTAAATTAAAATATAATTGTGTAACTAAATCTGTAAAAATACATCAGATTTAGAGTAAATTGTTAGCATTAAAAGATAACTCCTGAATATCCCCATTGTTTTCGGAAATACCCTCAAATATTTTTTCTTCTACTTAAATTCATGATTTCGTATCAGAAGCAGGAATTAAATAAAATAAATTTTTATTTACGTAATTAAACAACTGGATAGTTGTTACACATTACATTGTACCAAAGTGTATACTAATCTAATATTTGTTTAAACTATTAAATTATACTCAATTCTATTTTAATTTAATTTGTCTTTTATTTATCTTTGGTTTACTTTTAATTAGTGTCTGCTAAATATGACGTTAATGTTATGAAAATATGTATAATTTAAAAATATTTTCTTAAAAATTTAGATATTATTTGTGTAAAGAATTTAACTTTAATGACTGTTGAATACTAATTTAAAATAATTCGAAATCGTAAACGCTAATATGTTGTAATAGACAATACAATACGAAAAAAAGCTATTTGCTGGTGAGAAATTTGAGACAAATACGACCGATACCCTGTTTTTAGCCGCAATAATCACCATATATCGAGGTTGAATTGAGATACCTTGATATCAGTCGGCCTATCCATTCACCACCACAAAAAAGTTCTTTATTACATGCACTTCATAATTTGAAAATGGCGAACTTGATGATTTATTGCTTTATACTAATTACTACGCTGATTAATATTAACAGATAAATTATAACTACCCTTATACTTTTTTTAATTATGCAAATTGCTCATATGAATATTATTCGAGAATTGTGTTAATATATATGCATTATGTGCTTATGAATCATCTTGGTTCGCTATACAAATTATTTTATCCAAATATGTGTTTGATTGCTAAAACTCAAAAAGCGTTTCGTAAATTTTATGGTCCATTAGCTATAGGTCGAATTGTGGTTAGATTTGAAACAAATTTTTCTCTACAAAATACCACAAAATCAGTACGTCAACGAAATGTTTGTTGTGTTGCAAATAACAAGGATGTCAGTGCTAGTGTTGCTTAAGATCCAAATTTATCAATTACACGTCGATCTCAAATATTAATTCAGAACCTTTATTATAGCGTATTTTATGAAAAGATTTGTATTTAAAAGCATGTAAGATCCAATTGACACAAGAACTGAAACTATCATTTAATGTGTCATCGTTTATCTGATTGGACGTTAGAACAGTTTAAAGTTGATCCATTGTTTTTATCAAAAAATTATGTTTTCGGATGAATCACATTGGTGGCAATGTTACAATCAATGAAGTTTGATATAGAACAATACTGAGTGAATTTTTTTCTCCACAAATTGATGAAAATGGTTTGAATGATATGTGGTTTCAACAAGACAGTGCTATACGTGTTATACAGCTCGTAAAACAATAGATTTATTGCGTGGAAAATTTAATGATTCAATTGACCTGCAAAAGATCGTGAGATCGATTTAATTTTGCCATCGCATTTGGAAAAAATATGCTATTTGTTTGCATAAATCTGTAATTGGTATTAAAGTTAAATATTAAAATAAATTTAATTATGTAGAAAAAAATAAGAAAAAAAATAATTTCCAGTACAAAATATTTATATTACACTTAATCTTCTTAATTATTACAGAAGCACTTCCAATCACATTGTAATAATTACTTCATATATGAAACTATTCAAAAAAAACGAAAACTAAAATATAATGGATAAGAATGTTGATGTAATTAGAAATGTGATTGGTGATTGGGGAAAATGGCAATTACGTTCAGTATTATTAATATATCTATGTAAAATTCCAGCAGCATGGTTTATGGCTTGTATAATATTTACAGCACCCTCACCAAGACAAGCCGAATTCTATTGTAAACCATCTGCAGAACATTTAATAAATCAAAATATAACATTTCTACAAATGAATAATAATGAGAGTATAAATTGGATAAATGTTCGTCATCCCCAATTAGTTGAAGCAAATGATAGACAATTTGATATAGATTTTTGTAGTGTGCATAAAGATGGAAAAGATCATGCCAGTAATCATAATAGTTCAATTGAACCGTGGAATATACCAGATCGTGAAAATCACTCAAATATAATACCATGTAAAACATTTGATCATCAACCACATTATTTTTTTAAAGTAACAATTTTTGATTTGATTTGTTCACGAAATATTATCGCTGCAGTAACACAATTTTTCCATTTATTTGGTGTATTATGGGGTGGAATATTGGCCACAAAAATGCTGAACCAGTAAAGTACAAATTAATAAAAAACATTTTTTTAAAGATTGTATGGAATTATTATTTGTTTTTTTTTGTTTTTTTTTTCTAGTTTTAGCCCGAAGAATGTAATACTATTTGGTATGATAAGTCAAATCGTTTTTGGTGTAATCATTGCATTTGTTGGAAATTTTAAATTGCATTTAATTATTCGTATGTTATGTGCAATGAGTTGTGCACAAATGTTTACAGCTGGACAAGTTATATGTAAGCATATTATGATTAAATTTATCCATCCTGATTGAATGTTGTAAAATATAATTGATTAAGTTTTTAATTTAAATCAATCAGTTATATTTACTATAGGCAAATATATTTACTGCAAGTATTAATTTGTCTTTTAATTTATATTATTTCTATGTTCACAGTCACCGATATTACTGGTGGTAAGTACCGAACCACTGTATTGTGTTTGTATGAAAATTTTTGGTCAATTGGTGTTATTGTGCTACCAAGTATTGCACATACATTTAAAACATGGACAAATATTTATTTGGTAATTTCATTACCAACTTGCCTGTACTTACTATTATGGCAATGGATTCCTGACTCACCACGTTGGTTTTTAAATAAGGGTTTAATTACAAAAACAAAAGAAATTATACTACAATCTGTTTCAATTAATGATAATAAACATCGAGTACCTATAGATTTGGATTTGAAATTAAATTGTATTATGATTGATGATGTGAGAAAATCACGATCAAATGGTTGGCTATCGTTGTGGAATGGAAGAAAATTAATAATCAATATGTTGGCCATACATATTGCATGGGGAGTAGCTGTTTCAAGTTTTAACGGAATGTTATTAAATATACGAGCTTTTGGCGGTACAGTTCTTCATAAGAATATTATTACTGCAGGTAAATATATAATGCATCACATGTATTTTATTGAATGAGTTTGAGATCATAATGAAATTATATACACATTTTTTAGGATTCTGTGAAATATTTGGAGTATCAGTGGCGTTATTTTTAATATTGAAAACATCAAGAAAATGGATGTGGGCTGGTTTATACAATATATTAGCTGGTTTTCTGATCATATTTTTATGGTTTATACCAAGCAATTGTAAACATAATTTTTTTTTTTAATTTTTTATATATTATTAGAATCGTTTTTTTCAGTTTTAGGAAACAATGTAATGGTTTTGGCAATGTTTACAAAATCAGCAATATCATGTTTACAAGCTGTATTAATTACATGTACATCAGAACTTATACGACCTGAACAAAGGAAAATATGTCTATTTTCTTGTATTGTATTTGCTAGAATATGTTTGTTAACAGCACCTTTTGTTGGTTCTCTAACATTATTTCATACATTATTACCTCTATCAGTATTTGGATTATTAGCTTCCTTTGGTGGATTTTCTATTTGTATAATAAATACAAGTCGTACCCATTTAAAACCATCAAAGTTAATCGAACATTTTGAAAGCGAAATGCAAGAAATTAATTTATTAAAAGATAATATTAAGTAAAAAATTATTTTCATTTCAAATACATAATTGTGAGTTTTTTATTTTCAAATATACAATAACATGCTAAAATACTACTGAAAAAAAACAGACGACAATACTACCACACATTGTACATAATTAAGTTACTAACAAACTAACAACATTACTAACATACTAAAATATGTAACATATACTAATTTACCATATTTGCAAAATACTAATAAAGTAATAAAGTACTGAGTAACAGAGTAACAGAGTAACAGAGTAACGGAGTAACAGAGTAAAGAGTAACGGAGTAACAGAGTAACATAGTAACAGAGTAACAGAGTGACAGAGTAACAGAGTAACAGAGCAACAGAGTATTAGAGTAATAGAGTAACGGCTAAACTCATAATTGATAAGCGAAATATTAAATGAACTAAAAAAAACCTTTATCAATCAGTATAATGTGATTTAATAACGAATGGTGTGGCCGACTATCATCGAGGTTACACAACCAATATTTACCTTTACGCGATATTATTACCGGTGACTCGATCACATTATGTGTCAGTAATGGCGTGTGATCGAGGCTAAAAAGATTGTGTTAATATCGTGTTTGTCGACTAGTTGAAAAAACAACTCAACAACAAAGTAGGTGTTCGGGATTTTTGCACCACTCTATTGAAATATTACACTACATATTTATTAATGACCTCTCGTATTTACAATGTAAGGATTATATACGCAAGAGCTAAAAATGTACATGCACGCCTCTAGTAGCTTTTCTATTAACATTATCAATATGAACACTCCAATTAAGTCTAAATGGTTAAAGGAATACCGGATAGTCTAGCTAATAACATACTTTATGTTTAGTGAAAGGAACAAGTATATTGTTTTGTTCGAGTTGACATTTAGTCCTTCCGATTCACACCACATTTGTGTCTGATATTCAATCTTGGCATGTACATTTTTGTCGTATACAACATAGTGTCTACAACTTTTTATGATGAAATGGATGTACGGTGGTTAGATTCGTAATCACATAATCATATGTAATACATCGGCATAAATCTCGGAGTGTAACAGACACTAAGTTTTGAGAATAAGTTAAAATTGTTACATGATGTTCTTATCTAGTATACTTATGTGCCTAAATCGCTAAAACTTATATAGATTTATATCCCAATTAGTATTAGAATTCAATCATTAATTAGATTACCTGGCACATATGACATATGAATCGTCTTTGATATGGATTCCAGGCCATTTGGAGGTAATGAAAATGGAAATACTGATTAACTGGATGCGTCTACAGTAGAAACTTCATATAACCTCAGTCAACGTCGTTTAACCTATGCCAACATGTATGTAACATATTTCAATTAAAATATCTATTAATATTTAAATATGTATTCGAATATCGCCTAAATAATGCTAAATTAAGCTCTATCAGTCTTCATTTCAACAAATTCACCTTCATAAAGTGTCAGTTAATGATGTAATTAATATTTGAAAACGTTAAGTTCTCTTATGTTTGAATTTAAATAAATTAAACAACATACAACATTATGGTAAAAACAAGAAATTATAAAAGGTAAGTGGCAAAAGCAAGTTGCATTGTTTCCTCATTTTTAAACAATATACAATTAAATCACCCAATGAGTGTGTAAAATTATTATTAACATAAAATTATATAATCCCTTTTTTATTGTTTCATCTTAAAAATATTATTTAATTATGAAAGATTTCAAAGTACATTAATAAAAAAGAAAAAAACAAACGATAAAATTACGATGAGATAGATAAATACATAATTAATTTATTTAAGTAGGTTGTGCAATTATAATATAATTAAAAATATGAAAGGATAATAAACAGATGAACTAGATCAATTTATTTTATATCCATCAATTATAACATCATTATCAATTTACCTTGATCATAACCCAGTCCAAAACGAGCAGAAACAATAGTGGATATAATATGCATTTGTGTCTTGCACCCGAATGTACATGCTGATTTGATCGATTTGATTTCGCGACTATAGTACCAAAAATCACCAGATTAAGATTCCTTAACATTCCCACAAAAAGTTCTCGATTATTATTCATATCAATAACTCTCATTCCATATTGTTTAGGGCCAACCTTTGATAAACGATGTTATATTCCAGCAAGCAAATCCGCAATATATTCTTTTTCCATTTTCGTTTTGTCCGTGTTCGTGCCTAGTTATCGTTGTGTAAATCCGATTCGTTATCCGAGGCTAAATTCGTAGTACTTTGAGCGGTATTAATTTATAGCCTAATAGGCAGTCTGGTAAATTAACCTCCGACTTTACAACATTTGAAGTCATTTCTCACTTCTAGCTATCATGAACTAATATGATCTATTTGTATTACCGTACATGTTCGGCAATCTGACATTTTGACTATTGTTATTGAATAGCGCCACATACTCACTATGCCATCATGATATCATTGGACTCTGTTTATTGTTATTTATTTAAAGATTGCTCGATTAATTTGTCACACATAATAGAATTCTATGCTGTAATTATATCTAAAAAAAATTTCATCAATTAACCGATGGATTTTCTAGCACCTGTAATTAGGCGAAGGACTAATTTTATAATGAATAAATCGTTAGAGGTTAAATTTTGGTAATTTTGTTGCGTTTAGAGTGATTTGTTTGAGAATTGAGCATGCAATGAACCATAGTAGATCTTATTGTTATATTTTGTGTTTGTAAATTTGGCGGCTAGATATTTTAGACTGTTCGTATACTTAAGTTTATTGTTATTTATTTAAATTTTGTCACACATAATGGAATTCTTTGCTGTCAACTTTATTACCCTATTCATAATTGTTGTATATTATACAAAAACAGGATGAATATAACAATAAAATTAACTAAATTATAAACTCTTTAACAGATACAGCATATCCTAGCAATTAATGGCATCAGAATGGCTTAAGGAAATAATTATTCGATTCAATTATCATGACAAATATGATCATGTCGATCTCAGAGAAGATGTATAGATACCATTTGAATATACGAATATGAACGTATATACATAAGAAATAGTATATGACTTCTCCTTGAAGGCCTTATGTAGAAATTGAAATTAAAAGAAGGTTTAATGTCCAATTGTATTGTCTTATTAGTTACTTTATATTGCTAGAGATAAGCAATATTAATTTTATGTTCATTTCATTAAAATATTGCATATGCAAATAATTATTAGATACAAGATATGCACCTCTAATTTTGTCCCCAATTTATTTTGAAAATTATGCTTCTTGCCCAATATTCAAGAAAAGGAAAATAACAATATGAAGAAAACCAAGATGAAGAAAATCAAATCAAATCGCAAGAGTTATAAAATCTCTTACGATGACATCTCAAATATACGATCTTACATGTAATAAGGAAATTATATCACAATTATTTTAATTAATATGTACACGCATCAGTTGTGGTTTTATGGTCTTTCTTCTTCATGGATTTTCATTTGGTAATGCTAAAAAATATATATGATGATAATGATTTGTCTTCATTTCACTCTTTGTATTTTAGTTAAATTGTGAAGATAAAGTGAGACATTTCAAGAAGATGCATTCACTTTCAATTTTTTTTTTTTGTTATGTCAAATTCTGTTTTGGTGAGAATTTATTTTTGTTTTGAATGGAGTTTATCCTATACCCATCAATATATACGTACACAGAGTTATTTTTTTGTTAACTTCTTATTTGCTTCAATGAAATAATTTGTGTTTTTTTTTTTTTGCTATTTTACTCATTATTATAATAGTCGTTGTCTTTTCATCTTCATCATCTTCATAATCTTAATCGTAATCATAATCGTTTGTTTAAAATCCTCTGCATATAAATGATTTTCATTTATTTTCATATTTGGTCAATGGTTGATGATGGTGGCGGTAATTTAAATAATGTTATGGTTATTTAAACATTCGGTTTTTAGTCTATCCGTAAGAGATGGGTAAAAAAATTTGCGGAAATATTCATTAATCATATTTTATCGTAATATTTTTAAATTTAATTTATTAGTTTTAATTTTAAATATGCATTATGTATGCATTTTTAATATTCAATCAGTAAATCAAATTCTTAAGAAAAGTTAATGGTGTAGTAAAAATAAGAATAGAAATTATTTGCATATAAAGTGATATAATAACTAATAATGGTTAGTAAAATCTAATGCTTTCTCTTGAACTTGCAACCTCTAGCAGATCTATCAAACTACTTCGAATTTTAATTTGAGAATAGATGTACTGATTTATCAGAATCATTTAATAGATTGGAATACGGGACTCTACAAAAACTATTATATATAAAATATGCCATCCTGTAAATTGATTCTTTCTATTACTTTCAGTCAACTTAGAATTATTTTATTCATTTAACTCCATATCAACTTATTGACATTTATAATAAACACAAACACGGAATATATAATTTAGTAGCTATCACTATAGTTATCAATTTACCTTTTTTTTGATGCAATGATGCAGTAATAATACTCTATACATCTGTTGATATCAAGATTGATTACAATCATTTTAATTTCACCGATGTAATAAAAATGCCCAGTTGTAATTTAAAATATTTGACGAATTCATGAATAATAGTAAATAAGCAGAACTTTATTGTAGCTATTTAAACACATTATTCACAATTTTTCTCATAAGAAAATTTTTGGATGCCGACATTCTAAGGTTATGTAGTCTTGCAATGTGATTACAGGAATAAAAATAGCTGGATGAAACTTATTTGATGCATGCACAATTATTCCTAATGCAAATATTACAATTTAGAACTATTTATCACTAAATTATATATATTTTTAACTTTATATCAGGTAATTAAACACATTTATTCAAAATTTGTCTCATAAGAAAATTATAGAACGTTTGCATTTTAAGGTTATGTGCAAACCATATTTAAAAAAGATTAAATGACACATGTCAACATATAGTATTACCATACTAAGAACCAACGTTCGTGAGCTGTTGAACATAATTTTACAATATTATTAATTTCGAAAATTAAAAATGGAAATAGAAAAAAAATAAAAACAGAAAATAATAAAAAGTAAAAAATAAACGTAAACCTATTAAATAAATTATTATCCAAAGATGTTACGCGCTAAGTTAAATGTCAAATTCAACTGTTTTGACGTACTGAGTAAGTTGTTGCGCAGAAATGAAAATAACTATTGTGCGCAACGACGAAAGGAGGTCATCCGTAATAGGCGAATAAAGTATAATTTCGCCCCATACATTATTTGGCGGGTCTAAAATTTTGAATTTTAAACCAAAATTTGTTTTTTTCTTTTTTCGAAATTCAAATGTATAAAAATTAATTATTGTGACCTTATTTTGTCCGTTGTGTCGAAAATGTTCAATTGATATTTTGTTATTACCTGATATGTCAGTTTGCTTTTATTGTTGTTTGTGCCGGTAGGTGAAAATAAAAATTAACTTTAATCTGATATACTGATATTATTTTAAATTGTTATTATTTTATTAATTGTTATAAATAATGTAAATTTAAATTATAACTAATTTTTTATTTGTAAAATTACAGAGAATATTTAATTTTTAACTGAAAAGTTGGACATTTGGTTGACGTTATTGTAAACCCAACCTCAAATAAATTTTGTTTAATAGAATTTTCAAAATTTTAATTATATAAAATATGTGGGTATTTTTTTTTTACAAACGATAGTATAGTGCTGTGTATGATTGAACTTTATCAACCGGAAAATATAGAATAAATCATAATCATCCAGTGATATAATATTTCAAAATTTCAATATAAAGTGGTGGATAAACTTAGTTTGTAATTGAGATGTTTTCTTAACCAGTCGACATCAAAGGTTAACATCATCTTTTTTTCCCCGACCACTACTAACATATAACGAAATCGAATTAAAGATTGATTGAGCAAACTCGATAATAGTTAGTTATTTCATATTAGTTATTACTTATTATTAGCTAATAGGTAATAGATAATAGCGAATACACAATATCCAATTAAATTGCATATTTTAATCCCATTATTGCGTCCCACAATACAAACTTTTCCTAATCCTATTTTCCAGTGAAAACCGTAAATCAATTTTATATCAAAATGATAAATTTAATTCTTTAACAATCGAAATTATTTGAATTATTGACAGTATTTATCCATAATGAAAAACTCAAATAGTTTCATTATTAATGTACTTTCACAGTAATTTTTAAGCAAACGTAGGGTAAAAGTGGAAAAATCTAACATCTATCAATCTAACAGAGTGTGGAATACTTACATAGCATCGCGTTTTCCTTTTCGCAAAATGTTTTACTCCCTGAATGATGAATGTTGAGTCGATAATACAATCAAAATTTTGATTTCATTTTTGTATGAAGATCGTGTAGTTTTCCCACATATTTGGACAACTGAACAGTTGGGAAATTCTAACAGTTTTGTGTTGCCACCATTGATTGAATATCCACTATAACGCAACGAACAAGAAATAGACAGCTTCATCCTACAAGAACATTATTTTGTGTGAACAATCGCATAAGAACATCCAAACAAGTGTGATTGTTATTCAATAGTTGTAAAAACTGATGCCAAGGACAATGAGCAAAGGATAGCTATTGCATTCCATTTGCTATGACAAACTTACATCCTAAATTCGTTATGGTAGGTTATGTGTAAATTAATTCTTAATCACTTAGTTTTGATGATTCATTTTTCATTTTGCAGATCGCGTTTAAAACTTGTGTCGAAGTCTTATCGCTGCCACTAAGTATATCATATTAAATAGGTCATGATAGTTGCTATTATTAAACGATTGAGATAAACAGAAACGATCTTCAAGCAAAAATCTGCGACTATTTACAAAATTGGCTCTAGACGTGATGGAGTTTGATAGAGTTTCTCATCAAATACTAATCATTAAATTGAGACCAAATCAAGTTTCATTATTGTACAAATCTATTTGCTGCGACTAGAAAGTCATCAATGTACACTATTAATATTTTTTATTGTTTATTAATGACATTGTAGATATTTTCTGTAATGACATTGTAGATATTTTCTGTAGTTGTGACGCAATTTCAAGAAGACTTAAATGATCTGATCAAATGTTATGAATGAATAACTAAGTAGCTCTAACTGTTTCAAAATGTTTGACAACCACACACATTTCATAGAAAATGAAATCCATTAATTGTGATTTATTATCTAGATGCATGTCCATTAACACCAGGTACTAATACAAATATTTCATAGGAGACGTTAATACAAACGTGCAAAAAAATTAGAATCCTGTGATTGCTGATACTATATTCATCACAAAACAATTCACAAGTCAACTTATAATTCCTTAACGGTACAACTCACTTTTGTATGTACGTAATTTTAGATATGCGAATATATTTACAGTGATCACAATTTGACTATTGGATAGATTCAATTCGTCGCTAATTCACTTGTTGCATGATATTTTCGACAAAATTGAAACACTTTTGCTAATGGCATTGAGGGGAACTGGACAAGATATTCATTGATTTCATTATTAAATAGGAAGGAATGCGTCCTTGATGTTATATGGCATTTGATAATAAGAAGAATTGATCTCAGATACAAAAAATGAACACGTAGACATAGTACTTTAACAAGCTACTCTTGATTCAGATTGGCCAGAATTCAGTTGAGAGAAGTTACGAATATTCCAAGATATTTCTTCAAGGCTTGGTGAAATAAAATTCGCATTAATACATCTAAAATGTGATAAATGCTGAAAATGCAGGTAAACAACGATTATATTCCGACTGAATGGAAAACGAGATAGATAATGAAGGTGCAGAAAAAAGAGAAATTGAGTTTGTATGAGAATTAGCCTGATATCACTAAAAACACAATTAACAACTTTCTTGCTTTAATTATTTATGATAAGATTATAGTTAAGTCTTGGAATCG
>JANSTX010056644.1:0-25177 GCA_027564355.1 Penthetria funebris
TATAATTGAAAACTGTTTTATATATATAATTATCTTAATACTAAATACTATAGGTATACAACTACAAGTTCTTGCGTAGATTGCCCGACTTTCATCGAGGTTACTCAGCCCATCTTTACCTCCACGTATTGTGATGGTGTTAATGTGGTGTTTTCCCAATAGTTAAAAATACATCTCAATCAAAAACTAAGTAACTGGGGATTTATGCATCACTCTACTGAACAAATGTGTTACCTGATAATTATGATTGTTTCTATATTTTCCAGTTGAAAATTTCAGTTATACTTATAGGAGTTCACATTTGATGTTTCTTGTATATTATTAGAAACGGTAAGTTAACATCGTAATGGCGTCCCATACGCCCTTGAGGTGTAAAGGTTTTTTAGATGATGCTTATTATTATAAATAGAACTGTCAGATTTTAATGTCTTGTCTCTCTACTTGGACAGACAATCGTAACTATCAAAATGGGCAGACATAAGTGGTACCTGATTAAATTTTGAAAAAAAATAAATTGATAAAAATTGTCGATATATGAATACAGATTCTGTATCCTATTCATAAGATTATAAGCAGACAACAATTTTGCTGAAAACTGGGTTATAGAAAGTCAATGGTAATGTCGTATTTGTCGACTGTGTACATGAATATTTCATTATTACACTTAATTGGTTGAATGAAAATGTGTAGCCGTACAATTATCAATTATTTATTTAATTTTTAAATTGGAAAATTTTAATCATATTGTATTTGTAAATTTGTATTTTAATTATATGTACACTACGAGTGTGTTACATTCATTTTAAAAAAAATCAACTATTATGTTAGCTTGTCACAACGGGGAGGTAAAGCAATTTAGTGCTATAAACAGTCACATTAATTCCTACATAGAACTAGAAAATACCTGAATTCGAACAATTGAAAGAATATCTATGCTGTGCATGAATCTACAGTACATTATGTTTTAATAGTTTATTTATGGATTACCAGTTTTACAGTAAGCGATAGACTGATCGAAACTAAATAATAATCTGCCACTATATTCCCATCTCATTATTAGCCATAATTATATGTACCTAGTGGCCTTGTTTAATTTTTCATCGCATTGTCATCTTTAACGGTGGGATAACTACATTTAAGGGACACTTTTTATAATGTATTCCAAGAATTACCTGATGGGAATATATGTGTATCTGATATGCCGAAATTATATGTCATTATTAGCTATAATTATACAGTAGAGAGGACGCCAATTTTTGGTAAAAAATCATCATGAGCAACGATAGGTACATTTTGCCATTGTTAATAAACAAAATAACAACTATTGGGGTACTGAAAATCCTTAGTTGATACATACCACTATATTGCACCTTGACTGCAGAGTGCACCATTTGGGTTGGTGGCATCATTGGACCATATTTTTTTAAGGATGCTATAATGCAATGTTGTATTACTGATGATCGTAATCGTATATGTTTTTCCCGGACCAATATACAGTCAAAAAGTTCTGATATTGACACTGGTCCCCATGATCCCCTAAATTATCGGCGAAGAGTTAATTGAATAGCAAGGTGCAACCTTTCAATTGCAATCGCTGAAATAACACAGAAGTAACATTTTGATTCACCTAATAGTGAAAAATATCAATCTGGAATATATTATTCACCCAGTATTATCAAATCCACATTGCCATTAATTTCAATTAGAACATCCATATAGTCTCTTGAAAGCCCATTCAAAATCTATATTATTAATTGCGTAAAATTCAATTTACGTGATATATTACTATTTATCTGTGATATTCTTTCGCAAAAATCTTTTCTAAACATTTAAATTGTGTATACACACATGTTACTGAGAGATATTTATGAGATTTTCTTAACTATAAGTTGGACGATATATTAAAGCATGCTACATTATAGGGTATTAAATTGGAAAACATCATAATCAGTTTATTTTATTAGTTGTTGAGTGTTAAAACGATATATTCCAGTTACGCCACGCTAATCAAAACAATAATTGAATTGATCGGTGGTTTTCTGATTGAAATCTCATAGGTTAATGTTATCTAAAATGTGCACGACAAATGGAAATTGTTTATGAATGGAAAATATGGAGCAGTTGGTTACTCCATTATTAGTGAATAAAATATAACTATGTATAAAATATAACAATAAACATACCAATGACTCCAGAGCCTAATCAAATGCATTTAAATAATTAACATGATTATTAGTATCACATAGAAAAATATATAATAAAATTAATTGAATAAATGAAAAGAATATACAAATATTGTTTAACTTTCTTTTGTTTCATTAGTTTTATATAATATTAACTTTTCTCACTTTAGATTCCTGATAGATAATTTAGCTAAATATTGAAATCCTATATATTCACTATCACTATATATCATTTCTGTTAACTAAATTTTGTACACATTTTTTTTAATAGTCTATAATTTTAAATTTATTGGAAATAACAAAAAAAAATATCCATAAGAAATTCACAAACTATGTTACAAATGTAACCATTGTGAAGTGTATTCGAAAAATCTGCTGCAAAATTTTATCCGAAAATTCTGCCGGAAAGAGAGTTCTATAATATTTTCAATTTGTTGACTCTTTTTATATGGATGGTGGTCGTAAATAGACGTCTACTATGAAGGTAAAATCAAAAAATATATTAAAATAATCAATATAAACTTTAAATTTATATTTTAAATTAATTTCGAAACAATATTTGTGTAGTTAATTAAAAAATTCATTATTTAATATTGATGATGACCTCAATTTTTTATGATAAATTAACGCGTTTATAAAAATATTGATATATGTAGTGAAAATTTTTGCATGTGAAACAAATAAAGTGAATGTTAAGATAAAAAATATATTGAAGATTTTTCTTTCATAATTTATTTTAGTTAAATGTATCTTTCCCGGCTACCGGAGCCCAAAAACTCTTTGAAGTCGTTGATGAACATAAATTACGTATTTTCTATGAAAAACGTATGGGTGCTGAAATCGAAGTTGACTTACTTGGTGATGAATGGAAAGGTTATATTTTAAGGATTGCCGGTGGCAATGATAAACAAGGATTTCCAATGAAACAAGGAGTTCTTACACACAGTAAGTTTGATTATAAATCATTTTATTTTAAGTTTTTATCTTAAATCGATAGTAAACATAACCTATAAATGTTTGTAGTTCAATTTGGTAAATTAAAGTATAAATGTGAAATTATTAATTACTCATAAGTTTTAAGGTTGAATTAATATATAACATATATACCAATGAACTAACTGATTGTCACATATTTTTTTTCACTATTTTTGTGTTTTAACATTAAATTTGAACTCTTCTAGCTAATTATCAATTAATATTTCCAAACACCCAACACCGAATATTGGTTTTGTAGGTGTAATAAAATGTTTTGTGTTTTTTTTTTGGATTATTAATTTCAGTTTTATAGATCGTAAATGTATTATTTTTTTTCTTTTAAAGTTTATTAATTGTTTGGGACAATTATTGTATATAGTATTAATTCAATTGAACAAAGGTTATGTTCTTTGATGTCTGTAAAATGTTCACTATCAATTTCGCTGTCCAAGGTCTATACATATGAACGTTCGTATCTACTACGGAGGCTTCAAAAGTATTTTTGTTCCAAAAATATTGCAATTTAATATTATAGTACAATCCAAATTATTTTCTTTATTAATTTTTATTATAACTTTGCTGATGACTACCAACTAACCCTTAACTTCATTTGTAAGAAATTCCAAATAATTTAAAATTAGTAAAATGTTTCGTTCGTTTTACTAAATTAGTGTTAGAGCAAGTGTATCTAATAGTATTTTTTATTTTTTCAAAATATTTTATCATATTTAATTATTTTGTCTTTTTTTTTTAGCTCGTGTAAGACTTCTATTGAAAAAGGGACACTCATGTTATCGTCCACGTAGAACTGGTGAACGTAAACGTAAATCAGTACGTGGTTGTATTGTTGATGCCAATATGTCTGTATTATCATTAATTGTCGTACGAAAGGGTGAAAAAGATGTACCCGGTTTAACCGATAATAATGTTCCACGTCGTCTTGGTCCAAAACGGGCAAGTAAAATTCGTAAATTATACAATTTAGGAAAGGAAGATGATGTACGTCAATATGTTGTACGTCGTCCATTACCAATTAAAGATGGTAAAAAACAACGTTTTAAGGCACCCAAGATCCAACGCTTAGTAACACCAAATGTTCTTCAGGTAATTAATTCTAATTAATCAAATATATTTCAATGTAATTTATGTATTTAATTTTATTTTAGCGTAAAAGACATCGTCTGGCAATAAAAAAGAAACGTCAAGCTAATGTTAAGGAACAAGCAGCAGATTATGCTAAATTATTAGCACAACGCAAGAAGGAATCTAAAGTTAAACGTGAAGAAGCAAAGAGACGTCGATCAGCTTCTTTAAGAGAATCAAGAAGTTCACAAACAAGTGATAAGAAGTAGATTTTTTTTTTAAATTAATAAAAATCTTTAAAAAAAAATATTTGTTTTTTTGCTTTTCTACGTTTTATATGTGCATTACTGCGATCTGATTTGTATGTATTTTGTATATATTATATTATATATATATTAGGGACTTCAACTTCTCGTTAGCTTCTAGCAGCATACGAATTCCGTGTGGAAAATACGACTCGTCTTTTGCAGAATTTGATCAGTTGCCAAAGATGTGCAACGACTTTCTACATATTTCATCCTCGGACACAAAAACTCTGTATCTTAAACCGTTGTCGAAATATTCGTATTTTAAATAAAATGCAACTAAATGATCTAATACAAATCCATATATATAATTAATTTGCAATATCTCGTAAACCGTTGTAGATAGAGACATGGTGTGAACGGTAGTATGTAGTAATGCCTACTACATTTTATATACACATTTTCAGTTACAATAGTTAGTCTAAAAAAACGAAAAAAATCGTGATATTACTGAGATTTCAGCATCCTTACGATACAAAAACTATCAATAACCGTTTGCGAGATATTTGCAATTTAAATAAAATAGATCTTCTGAACATTTTGATGTCCTGATACAATTCCAAAAACCTATGAAATGTACCAACATTTTTCTTCAGAAACAAAAATTGCGATGTTTCGTAAACGATTGGAGATAGAGACATTTTTTACACGGTAAAATACTAATACCTGCAACATTTTATACACATATGCCACATATTCAGTTCCAATAATTAGTCTAAAAAAAACGAAAAAACTCGTGATATTACTGGGGATCTCCCGTAATAGTTACGTTGGCAAATATTGAGTCTGACTGGAACCATTGGTATTTGGCTTTGCACTCAATGTTAATGCATGGTCGGACATCATTTTTCATCACCAGTCCAAATACGATGCAAAAAAAATGTTTGTTTTTTGCTGCTGGAGTAGCATTCAAACGTTTAGCAACTGTTGTGTGATCGCAACTCAATGATTCTGCATGTTCATTTTGCGTTTGACATAGGTTTCATCGGGTGGATGCTTCCAATTCTATGTTTTCAAATCTTTTTGGTGAACCAAACCGTTCTTTATCTTCAACATCAAAATCATTATTTTTACAGCGTCTAAAGCAATCTCTGCATGTTTTTTTCCGATAGAGTAAAGTCGCCGTAAGTCACCACAAGAATTCTATGTGCTTTCATATGCAGATTTTTTTTAAAAATGGAATGCAGTAAAGTTTTCAGCAATACTCTTCTATTCGACATGTTTAATACTTTGAAAAATTAGTTATTTACAACACGCAATTACTGTTTTCATTATATTACTAATTTTGAATAACTTTGATGTAGATAACATTTTGAATGATGATCAGTACTCTTGAACCGTACCAATTATGTGTAAAATGTTTGAATATCATATAATAACAGTGACTTGTAGGCTACCGGGCCGGATATTATGACATTCGCTGCATTTAACATCAACGTGTCCCAAATAATTTGGTAGAGTGATGCGTAACTATGTTTACAACTGAACCATATTAATAAGATAGGGTATCTCAGATAAACAAAATTAACATATTTACCTGAACTTAATGGGCGTCTAGTCCCGCATATTCGTTTAATCCTTCGTTTACTGATGCAAATGTTATTTGTATATACACAAAATAAATCGTTTTTAGATACAGTCAATAGATCGTATTACAATTACGTGACGCTACTTTCGTATATTATTTGTTTTACTCACTCGATCACTACTACACTAAAAACATAACAAGTTCAGAGACTGGACTAACAATTACATTGCCGAACGCAACAAAAGTAAGAACCGATCTCGTATTCAAATGTTGGGAATTAGCTGTACACTAATTAGTGGTTATAATAAATCACCGACTGAAATATTTTATAATATTGTCACTTCGTCAGAACTAGAACACTAGATTGAAAAAGACTGATAAAATGATGATGAATTATATTCTTATTCACTCACCTGGCTAATACGCCAATAGTTTCGTTACAGAATACTTCAGACTAGACAAATTATTAGTCAATTGGAAATATAATGATAATATGAATTTCTATTTTTTATCCAAAAAATAATGTTCCATGGCTTTACAATAGCTTCACTCTACCCATACCTCAAATACAATATTAATATCATATTGCCTTAAAAATATTTAAATTTATTAAAATTAAAATAAAATATCATCTCTTTTATGGACAAAAATTATATTTATTTCATGTGTCCAGCTTTACGCATTTGAGTTAGAATATTTGCCAATTCTTCACGCTTCCTTTTACCTCTAATATGCGTTCCCAAACGTGCTTTACAAAATTTAAGTGCACGCTTATCTTTGGAAACCTTTAACAATTCCATACAGCGTTTCTCATATGGAGCATGACCAACAACTTCACGGATCAAATCTCTAACAAATTTTGTATGTTTTGTTTGAATCTATAAATACAAAAAAAAAGAAAGAAAACCAGTTTTAATATGACAGTATCTTATTGAAATCCCAAAAAATAATTATTATTTTTAAAATAAAATCAGTGCCTAAAATTTAACCATAGAACAAGTTAAATAAAATCAATTGACCAAACCACCAAAAGAATATTGGCATCTGACAATTTGAATTTATTAAACGCTTGTCCTCTGTGAATGGATAATTGGTTTTCATCATTGTCGCGATATTATTAAAGCTCTATTTTCCAAAAAAAAAAAAAAAGAAAGAAAAAAAAAATGCACCAGCAATTCTGTTGCATTTGATTCGACATGAATATCTGGCTTTCCCATAAACATCATAAAAATTGTTTACTTACATTCTTTAGACGACTTGAACGAAGTCCTTTAACTTTTCTATCGCCTGTATATTTAACACTCTTTATTTTTGTTGTTTTGTGGCCTTTGTTGAGACCAACACACATTTCATATCGTAGTCCCATTTTGCTGAAAATATTAAAAAGAAAAATAAATGTGACAAATGTATAACGAAAAAATGGAGCAAGATAACTTAACAAAAAGAAAAAAATAATCTTCTAATTCAATCAAATGAATATAATTTTAGTTAAAAGTAAATTAACTAATGAATATTTATAATTAGATTGATGAGAAAATTGATGATTAATTTTTGTACAACTTACCTCCTCTGAAAGTCACAAAACAAAAAGAACGATGGAGTTTATAGATTAAGTACAAGAAGTATATCGGTGACAAAAAAAGAATTAATGCAGTTTTCGGACAAATTATTTTTGAATCAAATAAGGTGTAGTCTAAAGAATAGGTTTTTTTTTATTGTTAAAATTTTTGTTTCGAATTAGATATTAGTTATTATATTAAATTTTATTAAATTATTTAAAACATTTTGCATTTAAAAAAATTAATAATAAATGCATATTTTAAGTATTTTAAGTTAAAAATGATATTATATTATTATATTTTCCATTGTGAATTCTGTAAATATGTAAACCTAGCAAAAGTATAAACATATTCCGTGCGAAAGTGTCAAATTTTAAAAATAAATAAGTTTTCCACAAAATGGGTCGCAAAAAATTAATTGAAGATAAAGATGTTAAGGTAAAAAAGCGTCCTAGACGTAATCCAAAACGTGTGGCTAAACAATCTAGTTACATTCCTGTTCATAGTAAAGAATTGGAAAGGTGCAAAGAATGGATCATTTCGCAGAAAAAAATAATTTATTCTGATAAGGTTGTTGCTGCGACTGGGAATATAATTGAAGAAAATGAAGATTTGTGTGGTGATCAAAGTGTAAATAAACAAACCAAGGTAATAATAAATCAAAAACATTATCGTCATTTGCAGTGATGTTCTGCATGTCATTTATTTTAATTTAACCTTAGGACACTACAGTATATTATGTTGATTATTATTATCTTAAGGGACATCCATGTATGATCACTACGTATGGTCTTGCAAACATTAGGAACTATTCAATTGCTATTAGCATACTCGCACCATTTAATCACTGTGCTTTTAAAATATTTAATAGCACATTTTTTAATTATTTATGTTGATAGATATTTCCCATCCATCTGATCATTATAAGTTTTTTTGATCATTTTTACTAACAACTGAACTGTTTGGCGTACTTCGTAAATTCGTCTCCTTGCATGTAGGTACATAAAAATGTACATCAGAACTAAAATAGTAAATATTTAACGATTCAAAATTCTATTATATATTATGATTATGAGTTATTAAGATCATCTTAATTCATTATTTCAAACTTTACATTACACGTGGGTGTTTAGGACGGTGTTACGATGTTAAATTGGTGTTGCAAGTATGCAAGTAACATCTAATGTCAATAAAAAAGAAAACTATAACTTACGGATTCACGTATAGAAAATGTTTATTCGCTCAGTAAATTTGCATTAATTCAGTTGGTGTGTAAATCCTTAGTTACCTAGATTGTTGGACAGATATTTTTCACAAAGACAACAAGTTACCGGTGACACGAGGTTAATGTAGACATGGCTTGACTAATGTGAATGGTATTAGGTCGTTAGCAAATGATAATTGTATTAAACAAACAAGCTGATTCTTAATTTGTTAATTTACTCAATAAATATATATCATATTATGCCTGAAACTATAGTTTATTCTTTTGTCTATACATCTTATATCGTACTGCATCTTTATCTGATAAATTATATGTACATAATTGCATTTTTTTACAATTTTAATTTGTCAAATATAAATTATTTTAATTGTTTTTTTTTTTTTTTTTCAATTTAAGCCACTTCCTGTAAAATTTGGACGCACACCAAATCACATTAAGATAAAATTTTTAAAAAATTTAGCCTGCGAATGGAAAGAATGCTCAGTTGAATTAGAAAAGTATGATGATTTTCATTTACATATAAAAACACATATTGATCAAATACGTAATGATGAAGAAGACGATGAATTTGAATGCTATTGGGATTTATGTGCATTTCGAACAACCGATATAAAACATATTGTTCGTCATATTTATTATCATGAATATCATACGTATATCAAAACACTTGGTGAAAGTATGTTATTGAAAAGAAAGGTACCGCCATGTGATTTAGATTCACGGCAACGTAATGTTATACCAGACATTGGTATGGACTATTTATGTCAATGGGATGCGTGTGATAATAAATTTGAAAGAATCAGTGATTTTTTTGGACATTTAAAAAAGCATTGTACATTTGAATTTGCATTAAGACCAGCGCCAACGAAAACGACAAAATACTATCCTGTAAAATGCAGTTGGATTGATTGTAAAAAAGAATTTTTTAAAATAACAAAAATGCACGAACATATGAGAACACATACGAAAGAAAAGATTTTAGGATGTCCACATTGTGGATCAGTTTTTAGTAGCTATTTAAAATTTTATGATCATTCAATTCGACAAGTGGCAAATAATTGTATGTACTTTAGTAGGAAATTTTTAATATTTAATATTTTCATTTTTTATTTTATTATATTATTTTGGTTTTTTTTTTTTTTTTATTTTCTTATAGCTCAAGCATTTCCATGCGATGCTTGTTATAGATCATTTGCCACTGAAAGATTATTAAGAGATCATGTGTACACTCATGTTAATTCTTATAAATGTACATTATGTGATATGACGTGTCCATCACCATCAAGTCTAGCAAAACATATAAGATATAAACATCTTAATGAAAGGCCATTTCAATGTGTACATTGTGATTTTAGGTAAATTTATATAATTTAAACTATTTAAAAAAAAAATAATTGCATAACAACATTTTTCTGTTACAACAGTTTAATGCATTAGACTTGTATTTGGTTATTAATGTGGATGTCAATGTTGTATTATAATAATTCCTGTAACTTTATTGAATTGATAATTTGTATTTGACTATATTCATTTAAATCATTTTCTAATCATAAACAAAAATCAACAAATATTCAATATGTTATGTTGTTCATTTAATTCGATGTCTTGAATGCTGAATTCTGTTTTTACTTAACCTTTTTAGATTCACAATCTACAGAATTTACACTTACTATTATCTGCATGACAATTTTAAATAATATTTGTATATAATTTATTTATCTTTTAGAGCCGTTTATAAAAGTGATTTAGCTAGACACGTTATGGGCAAACATGAAACACCAGAATATACATGCAGTGAATTTGCATGTGATTATTCTTGTACAACTTTGCAATGTATGAAAAAGGTAAATTAGAAATATATCCATTCATTATAATAGTTTTTAATGTAAGTATATCATCCAATTTTTTGTAATTGTTGGTCGACGATAAATTCAGAGAACACGATCATTGTATATATATATATCAATTTTATGATGTGTACTTCATAGGAATGTCTTAATGTTTTGTTTCATCAAGAAAGAAAGGTAGCTGTTATGTTATATCTACTCTACAGAATTATTCAAATCTTTTGCTATATGCCATTAGAAACAAATGTACTTTTTCGGTTGCCATCTGCTTCCACTCCATCGCATTATTCTAATATTTTAGGTTGCATGTTTTTTTTTTGTAAAAGTTCCTATGCGCCCACGTGGCGTTCTAGTTACGGTAAATGCTAATGATTATAATGATGATAATTACTCGCATTTTATTTTCAAATAAAACCATTTGATTTTTATTTTACATTTTTCATTTCTAGCATCTTCGTGAAATACACGGAAGTGGTGCAATTTATTATTGTTGTCATTGTTGTGATAAACGTTATAAAAATGCCCATAATTTATCACGTCATCTAATAAAAATGCATGGATTTCAATTACCTTCAGATCATGCAAGATTTTCCTATCGACAAGATGAAAATGGTGATTATCGTTTACAGACAATGCGAATAGAAAGTTTAGAAGTAACTGAACAAATAATGTCACCCAGTTGCAATGATAATTCAAATATTAATAATGTATTATTTAAATTATCTGATATTGAAACAACTGATAATGGATTATCAATGTCTGTATTAACAACGATTAATGCATGCAAAAAAAATATTGATGTATCATCGGTTAATATTAATAATAGCCATAATAATAATAGCAGTAATAATAATAATAATAATATTATTAATAATAAATCATTAGCTACTATTGAAATGAATACAATTAAAAGTATTGATAATTTTTCGGTAATGAAACGTTACATAAAAAAGAGTAAAAAAAAGAAGATTATCATTACGGTTAGTGATATTGATGAAAAGGGTACGATTGTAAGCACCGAAATTATAAAAGGTAAAGAATATTGCATGAAAATAGAACAATAATAATTATATATTTTATAATAATTGATGATAAAATATTTTTTTTGTGATTGTGGAAATGTGTAAATTAAATATTTTTGTAGATACGTAAGCATATGAAAATTGTGATAAAATAAAAGTTTCTGTTAATCTTTTACATTTGATTGCATTTAACTTTGAACAATTTATAATATTCATCTAAACCGTTACACCTCGAGGGCGCATAGGTCGACATTAGAATGTTAATTTGTCGTTTCAAATATGCATATCACATCAAATGCAAACTAAAATAACAATAATTGAAATTTGCCAAATGGAAAATTCTATAGAATCAATCATAATTATCTAGTTATATAATTGAATATTTCAATTGATTGGTGCATACATCCCCAGATACCTGATTTGTTGTAGAGTTGTTTTTTCAACCAGTTTACAAACACGACATTAACACTAACTT
The DNA here is from genome assembly GCA_027564355.1 of Penthetria funebris. Classification (NCBI taxonomy): domain Eukaryota; kingdom Metazoa; phylum Arthropoda; class Insecta; order Diptera; family Pleciidae; genus Penthetria; species Penthetria funebris. The sequence continues at coordinate 12,203 of JANSTX010056644.1, forward strand.
TTTAGCCTCGATCACAAGCCATCACTGACGTTTACCGTGATCGAATTTGTGGTGAAACCGCTTGGAGATATAAGAATTGGTTGAGTAACCTCGATGATAATCGACCACTCAATTCGTCACAATATATTATTAGTAAGTCAAATTTATCAACATTGGAAATGCTAATAAATAATTTGATATCAGCATTAAATAATGAAATTTTCTCATGATCACCAGTACACCAGTTCATTCAGTAATTCTTATTTGACTGATCTTCTATTTTCTATAGATTATTCATGCTCTAGTTGTATATATAATATATATTTGTACGTCTTCTTAAAACAAATATTTACATATATATGTACGATTATATATATTTGTCAATTAGTTTCTCATTTATTCACAAGATGTTCGTTTAGAGTAGATGAAACTTATATACTACAACAACTTTACGAAATTGAACAGTAAAACAATACGGTTCCATCAGAGCATTGTGATACTTTATACCTCATTAATTCCAAACCCGTCTATACCTTTCGTTTAAAATATTGTTCTAACATTCCAGATTAAAATTTGTGTCTAGTTCTGTTAGCCAATCCGATACGATACGATTTATTGATTTCACCCGCAGCTCAGCAACAACAAAGGGTGATGGGTTGGAGAAATTAGTCTCTAACTGGAACAACACCTCATATCAATCGTAACATTTGTTTGAATTGCTGGTAAAACGGACATCATTGCAAGTTACTCCAGTTACTATCATTTGATCAGCAGTTTAAAAAAGATTCCTTTAATATACATTCAGATTTAAGGATGTCTGTAGTTGATAGATTAAATTCACTTAAAATGGAACGTACTCAAAAAAAAAAAAAAATCTTTCAGAATAAACGTCAAAATTATAAACAATAATTTTTTTTCATTTCATTTCAAATAATGCCACTAAATGCAGTAAATAAAGTGTTTTAATTCAAAATAAGGTAATTGAATTTGTATAACATATAATTTTAATATTATAATTTTCTGATTAATATATCATATTCAGGTTATTAACTTTTTGTGGAAAAAACTGTTGAGCGAAGATTTTTGACGATTGTTTCCACATAATTCAAAATATACACTTCTATGTCTCAAACATTTGGTCATCACATTAGCAGTAGGTTTTTACTCAATTATCCAATTCATCATACATAGCATCAATCATACCGCCAATCTTAATCTTTATGTGGTTTCTTCCGGTAGCTTGAGCGCAAGATAAAACCGGGTATTTAATACACCAAAAAACTAGCGATAAGTTATGCTCTACTGAATAATTCAGAGATTCATACATTTTCCATTTGGAATAGTTGTTTCGATTGACATTTGATGTTAATTGTATATTAGAAATTTTAATTCAACACAGTGTAGTGCTACCATAAACACCCATGTAATATACAAAGTTGAGATGATGATGATGATGATGATGATGATGAGTCTTTATTTTATAAAAATGTATATAAACGTGTGCCAAACATCTTACACACTCATTAATTTCTGTCTTAAATGTCATTGCTCACGATCTCTGGTTATCACCCTAATTTCGTTTTATCCTATCCAACTGATGCTAAACTACCGTAATGACAGCCTTTGTCATGTTGTTCTTAAGCGTAGTCAGGTTTTATATTAGCCTGAAAATTACAAAATCATTTTGTATCTAGCAGTATAATCGACTATGGTCGTCTCAGTGTTTGACCGAACTATTTGACTGACTATTTTATTTATCACTTCAATATCTGCACTTCTCTATAAAAAAAAATCGTTTCATATTGCCAGTGAAATATTTATGTATGCACGTCACGTTGTGACGGTTACTTGAATTTTATTAAAAACTCCTATTTAAATTGTTATCAACAATGAATTTAATTTTAATATATTGTAGAATCATTAACTACCGAAATAGTAGAGTTCAGTTAATATAGTTTAGTTCCGTTTTTAACAATATAAACACAATTTTAATGTAATTAAAATCTATTTATAAATTCTGTCTTTAAAGTATCTCAGCACATAATAGAATCATCTGCTAATTATTATTATTATGCAATATTTTCATCGTCTTTAACTTTATTTCATATTAAAGACACAAACACACACACTTACTTTTCGTCACCCATTATTTGATTATGATTTCTTGTGTCTAAAATCTAAGTATAAATTATTTGTAACGCACAATTATTTAACATAATTTAATTTATTATTTACAGGCGAGTAAACGCACTTCATATAAAATATGACTACATCAAACAATAGGCTTCCTTCATTTATGAATCTGAAAACCAGTACAATTGAAGATTTAAAGCCATTCAAATCTGATGATCTAATTGCAGTTTGCATGATATCCTTTTTATTATTATAGAATCATAGGATATATATATATATTTTTTTTTACAGTTATAACATAATTATTTAATTTAAATCCTTAACTTATTTTAAATTTTCAAAATAACACAATGAATTAGAGAAAGACGATGGCCATACAATTATACATGTATATGAATTTATTTTCAATTCTATAATAAAAACAATAAATTTTAATTTATTAGAAGAGAAATTATTTCATAAAGTTTTACCACATCTGTACAACTATATAGAATATGTAAAAATACTTTTATTTAAAAATTACAAAATATAAAAAACTATAATGTCATATTTTTACAGACTACAGAAAATATTACCAAATCTAATTTAACAAATGATGATCTTATGATTTTATATTCATACAATTCAATTAATAAATTATTATCAAATGTATTTAATTATATATTTGAATTTATTGAAAACTATAGTATATTAAATGTACAAAGTCTTCCGTTGATTACATTAAAAATTTTAAACAAACTCTATAAATTTTATAGGTAAGTGTATTTGCCTTTAGTTTTCGGTGATTTTCGTGATTTTACAATCTGATTGATATTTTACAATATTATTAAATTTTTTTTTTCGTTCTAGCATTCACATTAATAAATTATTGTCACAGGAAATTATTGATGAACTTATGAAAATATGTAAAAATAATCAGGAACTTCAATGCATTGTTACGAATTTTTTAGCATCAGAAAAAATAAAATATTTTTCAATAAAACAATCGAGTGAAGTAATTTTTTTTAAGAATGGTAATTAAAAACAATTATAGAAACAAATTACATTATAGAAAAATATTATCAATTCAAGAGTTGTGCTGTGTACGGAATGTATGACTATTTAATCATCTGATACATTACGTTATATGGGCGCAAAGAGCACAAATGTTAATTTATAATTTTAAATACACAATGCATGTAACATTAAATGTGAACACGTATAACTATGATATTTATCAATTGGAAAATATTGAATTAATCATAATGATGCAGTTACACATTTGAATATGTATAAATACCCAGGTAGCTTCCAATTTGCCATTCGATTCAAATAACTTATAACTTTGTCATACGTAAAATTTAATTACGTTGAATATTTGCATAAATTAAATCAGTATGTTAATTGTGTTTTTTTTTTTTTATTCTGTATCTGCTGGTTTGGTCTGTTATTGGAATGTTGTATCAGCTCTAGCTCCCTCATTTCACTTACCATGTTTGACAGTCTATCGTGTTATGATAAACATTAACATTATTTTAATATGTGCATCATTTTACGTTTCACTAACTTAGACATATTCATTGTATGGCTGAAAATTTTGATTCTGGTTTTTTACACTACTTCCTTATATCGTTTTGATTTACGTGTCCACTAGAATTTCATATTTTTTCATTTTCTCATTTTCTCATTAAAACAACATATATGTGTCATCTATTGTTTCTATATTATCTTTGTATCGTACTTTTATTTCATTATACTATTACGTTGCAATTATTTTCAGTCAGTACTTCCGCTCTTTAATCGTCGATAGTATTTTTATTGTTCATTTTACAAAATTTTCTGTATTCTTTTGTTATTTTGCAAAACAGACACGGTACCATCTCATCTGAGAACTGATCTAAATTTTGGTACCTAGAGCTTTGTTACATCTAGCGATTCCAAATTTTGAAGCAATAAGTATATTTCTGATTCGATACCTTTATGTACTATAAAACTAACTACTATTCTTGAATAAAATAATAAAATATTATTGATTTTTATTTTTTTTGCAGTTATAATTTTATTATGTGATATGTTGCACGTTATTGGTGAAATAAATGCAAAATCAACTTTAGAAATTTGGAAATGTATTTTAAAAATGTCATCACTAAATTCAGATTATTTTATACAAGGAAATTGCTACAATACTATAAATTCATTGGAGTGGCTAAATTATCCGATAAATTTATTAAATACCGAAATTTATAATGGTATAAATGAAATAATTCACGAAGTAAGTACTCATTATTGATGTTTAACTACTAAATGAATGAATTAGCCTAATATTAATAAGATTACCGAACCCATTTTTACATTCACGCGGTGTCACCGGTAACATGATCACCATAAATGGTATTAATGTCGTATTTGTCGGAACATCTCACCAACAAACATTTCAGTTGTTGGTGAAATGTTTATAGAATTGATATCCTACACATCCACGTGGTGTACATGTTAAGATGATATTTAATTAGTTGATATATAATTGAAATAATATATTATGTATTGTGTTAATTTTTAGCCAACAAAATCACCGTCTGAATTGAAAAATTTATTAAAAGTTTATTCATATCATTTAAAAATTATTACAAAATTTGCTTCCACATATCAAAATGAGAATTTTCGTGGACATCAAGAAATTCTACGTACATTACTTTTATTACAAAGGTAATTACTTACTAGATTAATTAAATTCAAACTTTTATATAAAGTCTTTTATTTCCATAGCAATGCAGTACGTAAATTAGATGTAAAATTTGAATCTTCAATTGAACAATTTTTAACTGTTGGTTATATGCACATTCTATTTATGATTTATAAATGTTCAACTTTTTATAAGGTAATAATATACACGTTGTTTATTGATTTATAGCATTCATAGAAAGTGTTGTGGAATTTAAATTAGAATTAGAAATGACATTTGAATATTGTTAAAGGTCGAATTGATGATGAATTAATCCACCACTAAATTAATCAGATGTGGAACCCTAATATCTTAATTGATTCGATATTTTCTATTCGAAAAATTCATATACATGGAACATCAGTTGTCAAACGAAACATCTAGTGTTCCATGCAAATTAGAAACTGCAATTTAATATGTTTGAGAAGTTCTATGCACTTATGTGATGTAAAGACCGATATGATGATGAATTATCTTGTCATTTAGAGATATAAGTAATGAACTAGACAGATTGAAATATTTTATTATATAAAATACCATTTTTTTTTTCCAAAAAAATTAAAATATCTCATTCTAACGATGAATATTCTTTCTCTTCAAGGTTTTTATTGAAATGGCCAATACCGAATCATTTCTTATTGTAAGTGTTGAACTTATTAGAAACATAATAATTGATAATGACGAATGTTGTAATAAATTATACTTAGATAATAAAAAATCTGAAAATATTCTACAAATAATGTTTAATAATGTTTCAAATTGTGAGTATAGTTTAATATATTATTTTATTTATATGTTTATATTATTTAAGCTTCCTTTTTTAATTCTAGCATTGAGCATGTTTCATGATGACAATAAATTTTATCAACTAATGGTAATTAGTTGTTCTAGCCTTATTATTTTTAATGCCAATAAAATTGAAAGATTTAAAATATTTGAGGAAATACTAATTGAATCCATTTTACAGAATAACATTTTATTATGCTATTTAGGATTTGATATTTGGAATTTATTAGCAAGGTAAACATATTTTAATTATTAAGTAAAAAAAAAAAATAAATAAAAATAATAACACAATTTGGAACTCTCTTTGTTCGTTACACACAAACCACAAAATATGTGTTGAGTAAATTGTGCGTACGTGCAAATAACAATAATGCTCAAAGGTAGGTGATTTTATGTAAGATGTTCTACGTAATATACGAAATTTTAAATTTAGTTAATAGTTACGATTAAAAGCAAGATTTATTTATAGTCGTATATACAGGATCCGTCACAGATTTCATGAAAAATATGTTCCTATTCAATATGGTCACCGTTGGCGCAGATGATGATATCAAGCCTTATGGGATGGTGATGAGTTCTGTTGCAATGTTCAGCGGTTGGAATTAAATTGCTTGTGTGTCCAAGGGATGAACGTATCGTTTAACACCTTTTGTTGGAACACTTGCTCTGGTTCACCTTAACGCTCTAAATTTGGAAATTAGACAGTTAAATTGAAAATTCGTGTTGATGAGTTTGAAATAATAATTCAATATAATATATATATAATAACACACCATAGTATATATTTAATTAAAACATGCACACTATCCACGTATTTTAATGCAATGATTAACTCATATCATATCACCCCCATTGATTTGTTTTGGCTCATATGTTTTTAAATTATGTTCCAATCGAAATTTTTTTATTTATTTATTTATTGTCAAACAAAATTTTACCAATTTTCTAGATTTGTGCCACCAAATATTTGTTATGATTACTTTATGTTTTGGTCAAATATATATGAGACCCATAAAACTGTTACTACAAATCAAATGATTGTAATTGAAAATTCTACAACACCTATAACATATATTGTTGTTGTAAAAATTCTAATACAGAATTTTTTTGATTTTCTAACAATTGAGAACAAAGAAAAAGTTTTAAATGAAAAGCCACTAATAAATCATCAACAATTATGGATTATCCTTGGATTAACAAGAATTTACTGTTGGGATGAGGAGAAAAGAATGTCTATTTATAAACAAATTTATAATAAATCTTTAGCAGCTATTGATTCATTAGTTGCTGATTTCAATTTATATAATTATCAAGAAGCGGTAAGATTATCTACCTACCTACTAGTCACTTAAAATTATAGAAATTAAAATTAATAATCATTTTTTAAAATTCTTTTAGATTAACAACTTTTTACTATTATCGGAAATTAATATAGAAAATAATAATAGTAAATTAATTGATAAATTATTACATCTTTGGGTGTTTTCAATAAATACGAAAAGTATACAAAGTAGTATTTACTTTAATGGCATAATGTCAGCAATATTTAAATTGATAATATCATTTATAAATAATTTAGACAATAATCATCATAATTTAATACTGGAATATATCATGAAATTGGATGTATTTACAGATTTTAGAAAATTAGAAATTTTAAATTATCTTAAATCGGTGTCAATTCGTTATTTTGAAAATAATTTAAGGGATAGTATTTTAAATAAATTAATAAGTTTATTTAAAATGTTTTTAAATGATAATGATATTGTTATACGTGAAAAAAGTTTCATAGTTTTTAAATTTGTTGCCCATAATGTTCAGCATGATAGTTTAATAAGTTTTACGGTAAATGATAATAGTAAATTGAAATTAGAATTTGCTAAATTTATAAAAGGAGAAATATAAGTTGTTTTTTTTTTTTTTAAAGAAGATAATTAGTAAATTATTAGTATTATATATTTGGTGAATCTATTAATTATAGAATAAAACATCCAATGAATATTTACTACATTGCTCAGGCCAGTGGATTTTATAACAATGGTTTACTAATCTTTTATCATCAACGGAATGACTTTAATTCGAATGGATGTGTACAACAAAGACAAAGACTTATAATGTTCATACATTTTTCAAACTTTAACTACTATCATGCTTTCTACACAGTTATTTAAATACATTGTATAAGTATGTCCAGGTGAGCTGCAATTACCGCTCTTATATGGTACCTATAACCAATTCATTTATAGGATATAGGTAACGTGAACCTATCTACACACTTTCTCATTTCTCGGTCTAATTGACAATCAAATCGTAGACATAATTTATTATTTAGTGCTACAATATATGCAGTTTTGTAACATGTTAATATTTGTTAACTTTTTACTATTGCATTTAATTGTGATCAGTCAATTACATTAGGTGTTGGTTAATTACGTAACTGCTTTGTTCATTCTGGTTATCTTTTTTTTTATCGATTTTAAATGTTTGCAATGGTTTTTTACTATTACAATATCTTGGTAATGTTACTGTTACAGTGGTAAAGTAAACCTTTTTTTTTTAGTTTAATGACCTAGGCCTGTGGCCCATGTAGTCAGTTTTTTTATTTGACTACCGACACACACTACATATTTACTTACATTACAATACTTTTCCAAATGCATACTTAATAGATTCCAAACCGGAATTGTTAGAAAACTTAATGTTTCAAGATTTAAGTGCTCTATTATCATAAAGATAGAATTAATAGAGGGAATGTATGGTCTGTCATGTTGTAATAAGCGCCATGGCAATACTTAACCAATTCAAATACCGCGTAACAAATTCAAATTTATATAAACATATAATTTTTTTCATCAAATATAATCAACAAAATTGTATTAAATATTATTTATGTAAAATAAATCTTAAAAATGTGAATTAATTTAAATTTTAAAACATAAAATATAAAAATTAAAAATTAAAAACAAATAGTCTTAAAAAACGAAAATAGTTGAACTATTACAAGGATGTCAGCATAGTTTTTAATTCGCAACAAGTTTCTGCATATTTCATCTTTATACACGAAATCTCTATCTATAACCGTTTCCGAGATATTTGCATTTTAAATAAAATAGATCTTCTGAACATTATGATGTCCTGATAGAAATTCAAAAACCCATGAAATTTACCAACGTTTTTCATCAAGAACAGAAATTGCAATTTCTCGTAAACGGTTTGAGATAGAGACAGGGTGTAACGGTAAAATACGTACATTTTATACATATATGTTAGTCTGCTACAACAATTAGTCTAAAAAAACGGAAAAACTCGTTCTATTACATGGATTTCAGCATCGGTTTTAATTGCAAAATATGTGCAACGACTTGCTACATATTTCATCCTCATTCGAAACACCTATGTGTAAAAATTACTATTATTTTCAAATTTTTGGTGTTATTATGGTTTTTTGTTACTATAGTAAAATTATCACGTATTATACACGTTATTTTCTTACTCGTTTTAGCATTTAGTAACAATTTGCTGTTATGTAGCAGCACAACTACACAAATATTTTATATTAGTAATAAAATTACTACTGTATAACTTAAGAGTAAGAGTAAATAATACAACACATTTTATAACTTCGTACGCACTAATGGATGCCACATTTCGTCCAAAGCAATTGACAGAGAAAGATTAAAATTCTATTCCTAGTGATAGCACGCAAATATCGTAAGCAAATTTAAGATCGTCAATTCGACTGGTAAGACTGAACCTACCATGCTGTTCAGTGTTTACCTGCATCAAAACTCAGTTTCTAAGACAGTAGAAAGCCAAATAGTGATATAATTTTTATCCTCTTCCCACAGAAGACAACAATTTCAGATGAAATATCCTAAAGGCAGGCTACTATAGAGTCTATGTCTATTAATTTATTAGAATGAACACTGTTTTTTTTTTTTTTTTGTCATTTTTACCAAAATATAAGTTTACAATCTGTAATGTTTACAATTATATTTACTGTTTTTGAATATTTTATAGTGATAGTAATGTAAATTAATTAAATATTTAAATTTTAAATTGTTTTAAAGACATTAATAGTGTTTTTACAACGAAATATGGAATAATTTATTGTGTGGAAATGGTCTTTAATTCAAATTGCTTTAAATTGTCATTTTTAAATGCATTTTTATTTTACCCACCCACTTTTATACCCTGCATAGGGGTTTTTTTTTCAAAACTTGTGTTTTGTAAATTCCGACCAGTTCACCATAAAATATTCAAAAACACTATATGATTGTAAACATTACTAATTGTAAACCTATTTGTTTGGGTAAAAATGACAGCAAATTAGTGTAATTGTGAACTGTCCCTTTTTGAATTTATGGACGTAACTTCAGTTCGTGGAAATATTCCTCGACTTCAGTCTACTTCAAATTATAATAATTTCTAAAGTATAAATAATAATAAATAATAATGTTAACAATAGATGATTTTAATAAAATTTGTCGAATATGTCTAGAATATAAACAACAAGCTATGCTTTTAAACTTGTTTACAACTATAATTAGTATTGATAATTATGAAATATTATTGGCGGATGGTTTACAACAAATTACACAAGTTTCGGTATATTTTTTTAATAAAAATATAAATGATTTAAGAAAAACAAAAACAAATAAGAACTTTTATTTATTCTTACAGATTAAAAAATGTGATAACTTTCCAGAAAATGTATGCACCGACTGTGAATTGAGAATTTGTAATGCCTTCACACTGAAACAACAAACTGAAAAATCTTTTGAGAAATTATTACAAACTATTCAGAAGGGCAATGAATTTCAAAGTAAAATTAATGAATATGCAACATATTATTATGAAACAGAAAATCCAAATTGTATAAACCAGGAGGTTACAAACTATAAAATTATGCAAATAAAACCTTACAATCCTGTTACTACAAATAGTAATCCTGTTAATAATAATTTTCCTATTACTATTAGTAATCCCGATGCAATTAATAATCCAATTACTATTAGTACTCCTGTTGTTAACAATTCCATTGATCTTGTTAATCCAGTCAACAATGATATTGATACGGCACGTGAACAGATAAAAATATTATCTATAGAACCGATAAATCAGTTGCCAACAGAAACTAATAAAACATTGGATGCTGTCAGTTTTATAGCTGCTCTTAAATGTGAAAGTATATCAAATGATGAATTTGATCAAATGGATGATACATCATTGGCAATAGCAAAAGAAGCACGACAACATTGCTGTTTAGTTTGTAATAGAATCTTTCAACGTAAATCGAATTTAATTGATCACCTACGATTGCACGCAAATGATCGTCCATTTCAATGTCAATATTGTAATAAGGCATTTGCACAAACTGGAAATTTAAAAGCACACGAACGAATACATACAAAAGAACGACCATATTCTTGTATTTATTGTACACAATCATTTAATCAATCATCAGCACTAAAAGTGCATATACGAACTCATACAAAAGAAAAAAATTATATATGCATTATTTGTGCAAAAGGTTTTACAAATTCCTCCGATTTAGGAAAACATAAACGTATACATGATATTATAAAAAAACATAAATGTGATATGTGTTCGAAGACATTTGCACAAAAGGTTAACTTAAAATTACATATTTTACGTACTCATTCATAGTTTTGGTGTCTCGTCTGTTGATCGTGACAATAAAACAATTTATTATTTTTGGAATAATTTGTAATAAAAGAAAATTTGTAAATTCTTTAGAATATTAACAAAAATTAAATTCCAAGTTCTTTGTCAACACACCATAAAAATGTTCAAGTGAACAAAAAAAAAAAAAAAAGTTATCACCAACTGCCACAAAAAAAAAGTAACCCAACAACATTTTGCATATATAGAAGAAACGCACTACAAAATGTGACAATGTAATATTTAATATCGTATCACAAATCCATTTCTACTCACAGAAAACACTACGACTTAGGTTAAAAATGTTTCAGAGAAAATCAACTTGTTATAATAATTATTTTTTTTGTTATTATGAGTGAATATCGCGGCACAGTAATACTAATTTGCTAGAAGAACAAACTGATCTATATTCATCGTCTCGATGATTAATAAGCAGATTGAATATTGAAAGCATTTTGTAAATTTTACTATTTTAACTTCTAATAAAATATTTTTAATGTAAATTTTATTTTATTTTAAATATTGTAAACATGAACATCACAAAACATTATATTATAATATAACACAATAAATCAGATATTGTTTAGGCAATATAATTTCTAAAATGTTATTTGTTTATTACTTGAGTTAGCGACACAATTATGTAATAGACAGTTAACAAATTAAAATCATTTTAATTTGTAACTAACTATAAAATAGTAAATATGAATTATTTATAATTTATTTTCTGTAACAATAGCTAACCATTCTGAAATCATGCATTCGGATACAATACAATTTTAGTAGTGTCGTAAAGCTTATCGTGGATGCATATTAACAATTTCTGCGTAACACTCTAGATCTCATTACAGTTTCAAGCAAATTATCAATAAAATCTGCTGGTTTTTTACATTTTTAATAATTTTGTATACAACATTTTAACTATTTTGATCCTAATTAATCAGATGACGATGGGACATGTTAAAATGATCTATAAATTGCATATTATACAGATGATGGACTCGTTGTTATCAATTTAGGTAACTCTGAAAGTCGTCAAAATTTAAAAATTGAAATTTTTATTTGGAAATTGACATTCGAATTGTAATGAATTGTATAAACATATTGAATTTGGAAATAATTTACATTAGTGAAATCTGTGATAAATTGTACATCCAATGAAATGGTTGCGATAAGGTGTTCATGTGGTTCACGTAATATGCATGTAACTGTAATTAATTATTTTACATTGCACCAGTAATGAATTATGTATCTGCATTCGATGAATTTAATAGATTCGATGAAGAATTGCATATACAATGAATTGTTTATGTAATAAATTAAATTATATATACGAGTATATAATGAATTATAATCATGCAATTATACGTGAAAATGAATTGTAAATGTAATGAATTGTAGATGGAATGAATTGTACATGGAATGAATTGTAAATGTAATGATTTAGACAATCAGTGAATTGAACATATGAATTGAGAGAAAAATGCATTAATTTGCATAATTTTATATCAAAAGAGTATTAAATTCAATAATCACAATAATGTTTTTTAATCAATTATAAATACGTTCATTTGAAAGTCATATACGAGTAATATGCTCTTTGTGTATAATTTATTAAATTATTATATTTGATTTAAATCATTTCAATGATTAATAATTCATTTATTTATCATATCTGTGATCATACATTA